>CM051239.1:381517348-381644848 GCA_027917425.1 Gastrophryne carolinensis
CATGCCCCTGCCATTCAGATAGGCCCATAAACCTAGGGATGGGGCTAGTGGTCTTTTCACATCCCATTTCAGACCTGCCAGTTGATCTCAAAGTTACTGAACGTGCGTAGCTACGGCAGTGGAAAAAAAGCCTTTTTGGTTTAAAATAAAAAAAAACACCTGCCCTGAGCCAGCTGCATTGTCTGAGGTACTCTAAAGGCTCTTCTATCAGACTATTTTAATTGCGCAAGGGAGGAGGGATGCGGCCTTTCTTTCTACAGTACCTGCTTTTATTAGTACTCTAAATAGTGTTGCCAAATTGGCCTAGTTTTATACCTCCACGTCTTGAGACCGCAGCTGCATATGTGGGACCCATCGTGGATAAGTCCCCCCTAAAGTGCGCCTAAATTTTGAGCAGATTTAACTAAAAATTAAAGAGAAGGGGCTTGATATGCCCTCCCACCCACCTGCTTATCTCTGTGCAGTCTGCTGAGAAAAATACATCTATGTAAGGCCGTTAGGTAGAGGCACAACGGTTAGAGTAGCACTAATGGGGAAATTGTCTAATAAAAATCCATAGGCACATGTTGGGTAGTGAGAAGAGTAGTTGCCTATACCCCCCCCCACCCCCCCCAACTATAAACAGTTCAGCCAAGCTTGTGGCTTTCTTCTACTGGTAGGAATTGGATCTGGTCACAACTAACTACTGGTTTCCAGAAGTCAGCCTGTGGGGAACAGTAGCATCCCCCATTTTCCTATTGCATGGCACGGCCTGCTTCAGAAAGTCCTTACGTATGGGATATTCTGCACAAGTGGCGCAGTTGTACTGCAGAAGAGTTGTGGCTCCTCCCAGGGACCATGTTAAAAACAGGATCACCCAAATAGACCTCTGCAGTGTATACTACGAAGATAGAAGATGGCTCTTAAATTGTGAAGGTGAGCGGGGGCAACCAAGCCTGCGGCCCTGCATGGCTATTTCCACCCTGTTTCCGGACCCCTCTGTGCCTCCCAGCCTCGGCTGACGGATCGGAGTGAAGGTAGAGGAAGCACCAGGGTCAGGTGCCTCAAGGAGCGCTGCTCCAAGCCGCTGACCCTGTAACACAAAGGGTAGCCGGCCATAGGCTTATGGTGAGGCCTACTGAGGGGATGCGGAGTTCCTGTCCTAGCTTCTGAGGGGGTGAGTGTTTCGTTCGTTCGATTCCCCCCCCCCCCCCCCCCCACCCCCCCCCCCCCCATTCCTGGCCTGGCTCTCGCCGCTGCCTGCTCGCTTTCCTCCCCCCCCTCCCTGATGTGTGTTCACCCCCTCGAGGTTCTTCTGCCTGCCATTTTGTGGTCTGCTTCGCGTCTGGGGCCTCTCTTCCTCCCCGGGCTGCGGTGGTGATCTCCTCCTGTGTCGCTTCCTCCTGCGGTCTGGCGGCTTGGTGATCCTTGGTCTGCTTGGTCCGTGAGTCCCCTTTGGGGGGTTTTCTGTTTACCTTGGGACATGGACTGCGGGATGTTTATGTGCTTTTTGCTTGTCAGAACTCGCTTACCTGGGCCCCGTTCCAGCGGCGGCGGCTCGTGCGGCGCCCGAAACACGGCCTGCCCCTCCTCCCTCTCCCCCGCGAGCACGTGATCTATATGCCCTCCGGCGGCGCTGCACTCAGCGCGCCCGCCGGAGGCTGAGTTAAGGGCCATGAGCCCTAGGTATTTGGGTTACTAAACGCCCCGAGGTGGGGGGTTGGGCCAATGAGCCCAGGTAAAGGATTTTTGGGCTATACACCCCTTTGGTTCTGGGCCAATCTTTACTGAGTTTCAAAGTTGCACCAAACACGCTCTCTCCAATCATGTCTGGTCCCTATAAAGCTTTACCCCATCATTCACTGTGCCTGTGATAGCGCCTTGTACCTAGTTTGTCTTGTATTATACTCCGTTTGATCTCCGTTGCCGACCCCTGCCTGAACCGACCATTCTCTGTCTGATCTCCGTTGCTGACCACTTGCCTGAAACCGACCATTTCTCTGCCAGATCTCCGTTGCCGACTCCTGCTTCGTACCCCCGACCTTGAGCTGCCTCATCCTTCTGTACCGCTGTGATCTCGGATTACCTGGTGTCGACCTCTGGCCTATCTTTGAACTTCCTGCTAAACTCGCTCCAACCTTGGACTCGCTCTGATTCCACTCCCAGCTATTGGTTCTTCAGACCTCCAAACAGTAAGCTCCCATCCTTTGAGCCATTGAAGTCCTGGGGGCAAACCGATCCTGGGCAGGCGTGTTCTGCGTCCCCGGCAAGCGGGGGCTCCTACAGGTGAAGCTGGCTGCGGAGATTGGGGGTTGAGGGCTTACCTGGAGGGCTAGAGTTACCTGAGCATGACATTGCTTATGTTTTCCAGGCGGGACAACTGTGGGTTGTGGTTTCTCCCGATTCTACTCCCACCCCCCCCCCTCATATCCCCCTTCCTGGTCGGGGGGCATCCCCGGGTGGCTTTTTATTGGCCCTTACCCTGTGCTGGCCTATTGTGCCTGTGTTAATCACCATATGGAGGCTTCTGGGGATAGCGTGCTCGGGGGTCCTTCGGGGCAATCCCGGCTGTGTGCCATGTGTGGGGGGTCATCCCTTTTGAGTAACAGTGCCCGCGGTGTGCGTGCCGTGCGCCCAGGGGTATCGTTGCGGCCCAGGCTAGGCTGCCCGCTTCTCTTCCCAGTTCGGCGCCCCCCTTCGGCATTGCCTACCCCTCCCGCGCCTGCATTTAGCCCCTCAGTGAGGGGGATACTAGCAGGGGGTCACAATCTGATCTGGCACTTCGTGTGGCTAGCATTGAAAGGCAGCTTGCCAGGCCTGTTCCACGTAAGGCCTCTAGCAAGAAGCGGCACCTGGCTCCCACGCCCTCTCCCTTTTTACTGAGGAGGATGAGGGAATTGATGCTTTTGGTGGCTGTTACTCCCCTAGAGGAGGGGGAGCTTTTCCAGGACTCTGACTCCTCTGGGGACCGGCAGGAGGGGTACGACAGTGACCCTGGGTCTACGTCTGGGGAGGACTCATGGTTCCCTGATGACACTGATAGCCTGTTGGCTCACATTTTTGAAATCTTGCACATTGTTCCCCCTGAGGTGGCTAAGAGGAAGCAGGATGAGCTCTATCGTCCTAAAAAACAGCGTCTGGAGTTCCCTGAGCAGGGCCATTTCACCAATATGATGCTCAAGGAGTGGGAGCATCCTAGTAGATTGCCCGAGGTTGCCCAAAGGGTTGGATAAGAGGTATCCCTTTCCTGCTGACCTGGTTAAGTGATGGGTCGTGTCCCCCTGAGGTGGACGCTCCCCGTTCTAGGGCTGTCCAACACCTCGGTCATATGCCTTCCCCTGAACACTACTCTACACTGCGGGACAGCGAGAGACTGGCGTATGGATCAGCTGGCCTGCCATGCTTTTACATTTGTGGGGGCTGTGCTGCGCCCGGTCTGCGCCACTGCCATTACAGCTATTGCCCTTAAACAGCTCAAGTGTCTCCTTAATGGCGCTGGGGCTTGGTAGGAGGGGGGAGGATTATAGGGGCCCTCTTGCTTTGCTCTTGATTTTTGTTGCCTTCAGTGGCGTCAGTGGGCAGCTGACGCTGCTGCTAAGAAGGCTCTCACTGGGCTCCCCTTAGTGGGGGCTGCGGCTCTTTGGTGAGCGTCCTGGATGTTCTAGCAAAGGATGGTAGGCTGCCTCAGAGTAGGAGGCAGCCTCGGCCTTTTCGGGGGCCCCCCGCTTCCCTCCCCTCCTTTCCTGCTCCCAGAGGAGGTTGTGGCTCCCTCTTCTCGGGTAGCCGCAGAGAGTCTTGGGGCCAATGGCAGATCCCGTGGTCGTCCCCGGTCTCTCATGGGGTTCCAAGCCCAAACCTTCTCCCAAGCCCCCTCAGGCATGAGGAGGCGCCCTCACCCATCCGGGTGGGGGGGGGCGGCTTCGGCTCTTTGCTCACATCTGGAGGCTCCGTGGATTCAGGAGGTGGTGTCCTCTGGTTACAAGATAGAGTTTGCAGCCTGGCCGCCCCCAAGATTCCTCAGATCCCGGATGTCTCAAAACCCTCTGTCAGCTCAGGGTTTGCGCCTTGCAGTTCAACGCCTGTTGGAGTCAGGAGTCATTTGCCTGGTGCCTTCCCAGGAACGAGGTCAGGGGTTCTACTCCAACCTTTTCACGGTCCCCAAAAAAGACGGGTCCTTGAGGCCCATCCTGGACTTGAAGGGTCTCAACAAGTTTGTCAGGTTCAAGCACTTTCGCATGGAGACGCTACGCTCGGCTGTCAGTACCCTTCGCCCGGGTGACTTCATGACCTCCGTGGACATCAAGGATGCCTATCTTCACGTGCCAATCTTTCCAGGCCATCAGAGATTACTGAGGTTTGCTCTAGAGGATCAGCATTACCAGTTTGTGGCTTTACCGTTCGGTATCACCTCGGCGCCCCGGGTGTTCACCAAGGTGCTGGCTGGCGTGATGGCTCTGCTGTGGAATCGGGGTATTCGCATCCTCCCTTACCTGGACAACATTCTGATTGTGGCTCAGTCTCTTCATCAGGCCAAGAAGGATACTCAGGTGGTGACCTCCACTCTCGAGTCCTTCGGCTGGGTGATCAACTTTCCCAAGTCTTCGCTGTCTCCGTCTTTGGTGAGGTCCTTTCTGGGCATAACTGGATACCTCTCGGGTCAAGGTGTTCCTGCCTCAGCAGAAGGTGGAGGGCCTTCAGAAGCAGGCACGGGCTCTGCTTTTGTGTCCCCATCCCTCCATCCGGCAAGGGATGCAGTTAGTGGGCTTGATGGTGTCCTGCTTCGAGGCGGTTCCCTTTGCTTAGTTTCACATGAGACCTCTTCAGTTGCACCTCTTGTCAGTTTGGGATCGGGACCCTGTGTCCCTGGATCAGGAATTTGCTCTGTCCCCCCTGGCCAGACAGTCCCTCTAGTGGTGGCTGGACTCAAGGAACCTCCTGGGGGGCAGGACCTTTCTGCCTCCATGCTGGGAGACTGTCACCACAGATGCCAGTCTGACCGGTTGGGGGGGGGGGGTTTGGAAGTCTCTGAAGTTCCAGGGTCGGTGGGGCCCCCAGGAGGCCCATGCTCCCATCAATGTCCTTGAACAGAGGGCGATCAGGTTGGTTCTTTTGCAGCTGACCACACACCTTCGGGGTCGGGCTGTTGAGATCCGCTCGGACAACCAGACGGCGGTTGCCTACATCAGTCATCAGGGAGGGACTCGGAGCAAGCGACCCCTCAAGGAAGTGTCCCTGATACTGTAGTGGGCGGAAGAGAATGTCCCTTGCATCTCTGCGGTCTACATTCCGGGGGTGGAGAACCAGGAGGAAGACTCCCTAAGCAGGGGGACGTCTCGGTTGGGGGAATGGTCCCTCAGCAACGATGTATTTCACTCCCTATGTCACCGCTGGGGTCAGCCGGATGTGGACCTGTTTACGTCTTGACATAATCACAAGCTTCCCAGGTTTGTCTCTCTGTCACAGCATCCTCTGCCTTTGCCACGGATGCGCTAGCAATGCCTTGGACGGAGTTTCAGCTCATCTATGTGTTCCCTTCTTTTCCTCTGCTGGGCAGGGTGCTGCGCAAGATAGCCCAGGAGGGGGTACCAGCCATCCTGGTGGCCCCCCTGTTGGCCAAGGAGGGTGTGGTTCGCAGACGTCGTGCAGTTGGCAGTAGATCGGTACGTCTTGCCCAAAGATCCAGATCTTCTCAGGGACAGCTGCGCCATCCCAATTTACAAATGCTGGCTTTAACGGCTTGGCTGCTGAAACCTCCATCTTGATGGATAAGGGGTTGCTGGCCTCTGTTAGTATGATTCGGGCTAGGAAGAAGTCTTTTATCTACTACAGGGTCTGGCATGCTTACATTGCCTGGTGTGAGTCCAAGTCTCTTCCTTGTCGAGTGTTTTCTATCCCCAGGATTCTGGAATTTTTACAACATGGTTTGGATTCGGGCCTTTAACTTAGTACCCTCATGGGGCAGGTGTTGGCTCTGGCAATTTTTTTCCAAATATCCTTTGCCAATCACCGGTTGGTTAAGACTTTTTTCCAGGGAGTTACTCATGTGCGTCTGCCACGTAAACCTATGCTACCGGTTTGGGACTTGAATCTGGTGTTTGCTCTGCAGGGTCCTCCCTTTGAGCCTATCCGTGGGGCTGCGTTGCCCATTATGATTCTTAAGGTGGCCTTTTTTGGTGGCTATTACTTTGGTCAGGCGAGTTTCTGAGCTGGCGGCGCTTTCCATTAAACCTCCTTATTTTGAGCGGCATCAGGATAAGGTGGTGTTTCGGCTTAAGCCGGATTTCTTGCCTAAGGTTGTGTCTGCTTTTCATCCCAATCAGGACATTGTTTTGCCTTCTTTGTGTCCTAACCCTGCTATTTCCAAGGAGCGGACCCTTCATTCTCTGGATGTTGTCAGGGCTCTGAAGTTTTATTTGGTTGCTACTGAGTCTTTCAGGAAGTCTGATGCTCTTTTTGTTCTTCCTGCTGGGCCTAGGAAGGGTTTGTCTCCGGCTAAATCCACTGTCAGCAAGTGGATCCGTCAGGCGGTGGAGCAGGCCTATTCTGCTAGGGGGAAGGTTCCTCCTTTTTTAAGGTTACTGCTCATTCCACTTATGCTATTGGTGCTTCTTGGGCTTTTCAGCACCAGGCCTCTGTTGAACAAGTTTGTAAGGCTGCAACCTGGTCTTCTGTTCATACCTTTTTCCAAGTTTTACAAGGTTGATTTTAAGGCTTCTGCTGATGCTGCCTTTGGTCGCAAAGTACTTCAGGCGGTGGTGGTTTGAACTGCCTGCAGCTACTTTTTGGGGATCCCACCCTACCTTACGGACACTGCTGTTGGACTTCCCATACGTAAGGACTTCTTGAAGCAGGCCGTGCCATGCAATAGGAAAAAGACAATTCTGTGAGTACTCACCTGTAGAATTGCTTTTACTATGCATGGCACGGCCTGCTTCACCCCACCCTTGTTATCGTTATTCTTGGTTGCCTCTTTTTGGTGAGTGGTCCAAGTTAGTTGGGGTTGTTACCTTTTTTACCTTATTATCTCCCGGCTTCTTGTATAACTGCTTGTCAAGTGGTCTATTGGTGATCCTGTTTTTATATGGTACCGGGAGGAGCCACAACTCTTCTGCAGTACACTGCGCCACCTTGTGGCGAAATATCCCATACGTAAGGACTTCTTGAAGCAGGCCGTGCCATGCATAGTAAAAGCAATTCTACAGGCGAGTACTCACAGAATTGTCTTTTTAAAGCAATCCCACACCCTAGCCCACCAAAAAAAATAAAATGCACATCATACACCACTATGTGCTGCTTCACACTAACAGAGTATGAAGGAGCTGTAAGTACTTTAGATTTGTGCTCTGTTCCAAGTCTGCAAGTCTTTCAAACTGGTGCCATTCAGCACCACCGTGGCTCTCCTTGGGTTCTGCCCGCGTTCTTGTGCGGCCGCACTGTTCCCTCCAATCAGCTGGCTTTTCTGGGCTTGGAAACCAGCACACTTGGTATTAAAGAGTCTTCTGCCCTCATGTCTCCCCTCATTGTTTCCAGACAGGGAGAGAGGCATGATGGAAATTGTAGTTTGTTTGTCCCATTTGTCCCTATTGCGCAAGACATGTGAGCGTGGCCTTTTACACTTGCGTGTCTGCGCGCTGCATGCTGGGATTGTAGTGCAGAGCTAGACTTGTGCAATAGAGATAAATGGGCAAGCAAACTACAATGCCTCAGTTCATGCTTGCCAATTCTAGGTTGGCTCCCCTCATTTCTTCATCTTTTTCTAAAGCAATAAGGACAAAGCCGAATGGGGATGTGCTGCGTAGCAGGGTACATGGCTTTCTTTATTTTCCTTTCAATTTACTATTCTATAATATATTAGTACTATACTATTTACTGGTGCTTCACTATGCTATGCAAGGGATTGACCCGTCACACTTTCAAATGTTTTGCCAGTTGCTGATCATTGTCAATCCCAAGCTTTCTCTTTGCTCTGGTTGCCGGAAAAAAGGGCAATTTCTTCTTCCTTTTTTTCCCCCTCGATCCTAATTGAATCCTAAGCCCCCCCCCCTCAATTTCAGCCAATCCATCTCCTTAGTGATTTGACTGGCAAGCCAGGAAGTGATTCTTTGTCTCTGAGGGTGCCGAAATAATGCTCACAGGCAAGCTCAGGCCCTGCTTCAGTTACATTAAACCGGACCTTCACCCTGATTTAATGAAAAGCCCAAACTCTTAAAAAACAATTCCTCAGCATCTAAAATTAATATATTTTACATGTTTAGTCACTAATTTATTATACTTTCCCCCACTGGGCTGCAACTCTGTTCGGGAATTTAGGATACGGGCGCCGCCATCTTGACTCAGAAGCATCACACTTACTGAGGAGAGGAGAGTGGGATAAGGTACAGGGGGGCGGGTTATAGCTGTGCTTTGCTCAGACAGAGCAGAGCTGGGGTCAGGGAAAGGTCAGCAGTCCCAGAATGCAGAGCAGCACAGTCACTTCCTGTTTGCAGGCACTTCCTGTTTGCAGGCTGCCTGCAAAAATGGCAGCTTCCATAAGCCGCCATCTTGGATGTTTAAAGGCTTATAAAATGCAGTAGATGCAGGTAGGATGATTTTTAATGTGAGCAATCTGTATGTACAGGGTGTGGGAAACATATAAGATAGACTCTTATTTAGAGTGAAGGTCCGCTTTAAGCACACAGCAGGATGACTTCAGAGGCAGCTACTGTCTGCTGCTTGATGGGGTGATGGCCACTTAAAGGTCTTAGAAATACACTGGATTAAATCAGAATGTTCTGAGGAAAGGCACAATGTGTACATGTCCCATGTCTTTTGAGCCATGTGCTAAACCAAAGAGCAAAATGTACAAGATCTAGTATATTTTGTGGGGGTTCTTAGGTGTAGAAATTACTTTGTTTTAAAGGCGTATCCAACTTCTGTTGTTGGAATAATTAATAAGCAGCTTAGATTCTGAGTCAGTGGCGCTTTTAAATGCTCCTCTTTATGACCAAGTTTTTAGTAGCGTTTTCCATCTAGGCCAATGTTGCAATACTCCCAGCACCCTATGCGTGTCTTTTTAAAATAGGCACGTGATCCCAATTAATGATCTCTATTAAACAGATGACCAAGTCTGCATGACCACTAATTATTTTAAAGCAGCCCAAAGCCATCTCCCCCATGCCCCACCTTCCTGACTACCTTGGGCAATGTCCCTGGCTCAGCAGTGGCGAGTTTAAAAGGACCAAAACCCAGGATTATTACTATCCCGGGTTTTGGTCCTTGCCCCGGGAGCATACCGATTTGGAGTGGCCAACTATATGAACCCCCCTCCCCTGAATCATCCTAAAAATATGCCTTTCCCCAGTCCCACGTGGGCTCTCTGCCAATAAGTGCATTATGCTGTGCGTATTAATGCCTGGCATATGTCTGTTTAGACACAGAGCTTGGCAGTAGGGAAGGCTTACAGCGTTGTGGGAGCCAGTGCAAAGGTTACTTTTGCGGTGATGTGGGGGGCTTCACCCAGCAGGGCATCCCAAATTGGGTTGCCCCCGGGAAGGCCAGCGGCCAGACCTGGAGTCCACAGGTCCTTTTAGTCCACTTAAAAAAAGAAAATATATATATAGTAGCCATTCCCACCTGGCAAATTTGAGATCACCGATTTTCCAATATCATATTTAGCGGCTGACATGACAAGCCCGCTGGCCGCATCCCCGGGCTCCCTATAGTTGGAGGTGCACTCCTGCCCCATTCATATAGGATTGGAAAGGTGCATTTTGCAGATGGTCAAGGGGGTTTCACATAGCGGGGCATCCCAAATCTGTAGTCTTATTTGTCTGTAGACTGGTGCTAGTAATTACTTATTTTAGAACAGTCCTTGTTCCCTCCGCCATCCTTGTGTTGGCTCCGCATTAACTCTCTAATGTTGGATTATCTGGCAGAAAGCTGCTTCCACCTTAAAGTGGACCAACACCCAGGATTTTGACTATCCTGGGTTTTGGTCCACTTCGGCGGGGCACCCCGCCCCGCTGTGTGAAACCCCCCAGAAACCCCAAAAAACTCACTTCTCCCCGCTCCCACGTGAACGTCCAAGCAGCTTCCGCCGCCGCCGCCGCCTCCCGCGCGTCACTCTCGGCGCGCGCGCACCCCCGCTGGCCATTCACAGAGGGCCGGCGCGGGCGCGCGGGAGGCGGCGGAAGTGGCGGCGGATCAGGTAAGATCTTTTTGGGGTTTCTGGGGGGTTTCACCCCGCGGGACATCCCGATCTCGGATGTCCCGCGGGGTGGGAGGTGATCGGCCCGGGAATCTTATAGATTTCCGGGCCGATCACCCCTGGGTGTTGGTCCACTTTAAACATTGGAGAGGAGGGATGCGGTGCTATCTCTCCCCTTTCCTTCATATGTAACAATGGTCCGCATATTATGTGTATGTGATACATTTATCTTGATCCGAAATTACAGCAGGAATAACCTGTAAAAGCATCTGCAGTAATAATGATCTTTCTGTCTAGCCCCTCTTGGCCATTGTGATGGGAACCAGCTTGAGGCAAGGGACACTTCTGACGATCTGATGCTCACAATATTATTCCGGGTTATGGCAAAATATTGGCATAGATCACGGGTTACCACTGGTGGTAAGCAAGCTCCTATTTAGGTGGTACTTGACAAAACTGATCTGTACCCCAACCTGATCTGCTGCCATCTATACTTTTACTCAAGTTTGACTTGCCCCAAAAAGTAACACACTGTTCCCAAAGTAGATTTTTGTGGGCTTTTCATACCTTGTAAAATGGATATTTTGTGTACTTTACCACAGTTTCAGGCAAATTACAGCCCATACGCGCCACACAGGTAGTACGGATACCACCTGGTCACACAGGATATCAGAGGGTGCCCATGCCTCAAGAAAGTTATTATTTAAAGCAGACCTCCACTCAAAAACATCTGGATCCCCTGGGGAATACTAATTCGGGATGCCCTACAGTTACGTGCGTGTTAAGTCAAAATTGGGCATGAAACTGTATGTTGGGTTGGGGGATATTGACATATTGTAATGAAGCGTGCCTCTTATTGGACAAGGTTCGGCTGCCACTAGGGCGAGCTCCATTGGGAAAAGCTGTGTAACTGGACCAAAACACAATCCCAAATGCCAGCCCCCCCATACAATCCCCATAAGCCTTAGCTGCTACTTTTCTCCCTCAAGTAGCCACATGATTGGCTTGGAGGTCACGTGCCCCATTCTTGGCCTACCGCTTTGGCAGCTGGGCGAGAACAGGACATGTAATCGCCACTGGCAGGTAAGCTTTACAGTTTTTCAGGGGTTGATTGGACCAGCAACTGACTTTTGTGGGTGATGGTCCAGTTTAAACACGTAGCTCACTGATGGCATGTGGGGTAGGTTAGGTCACAGTTGGCAGGGAAATGTGTAGGTCTGCTGTAAAGAGGGACTAGAGTATAAAGTGCAAGAAGCAGATGAGGAAACCTGCAACCCACACACAACCTAAAAGCTTCCTAAATACCTTCACTGTGTTTTTTGTGTTTTTAACTTATTCTATGCAAATCAATGAAGTCGTCTGGCATGTAAACATATTGGGTGCTGTTTGTTGTACTCGCTGCGCCCAAGCTCATTGTTTGATGATTGATTGATTTCCAGGTAGCTGCTCCTTTCTTACACTCAGTCTTCAGGGTCAGTCAAATGAGGGCTAACGGTATGAAATCTTAGATCGTGACTTGCTGGGTCCAAGCACATGACTCTATTGATGTGCATCTTATGCCATGAAGTCTCCTCTACAAAGCAACAATCGCTCTCTCCAGACACTGTGATTACAATGTTTAGTTTTTTTTGTTTTTAGCTCTTTAAACCAATATAGCTTGATTTCGATGTTTGTTTATAAAAAGGAAGTGGGGAATGGTGGTCTGTACTGTGGTAAACTGCCACATCAAGGTAACCTAACTCCTTCTGCACAAAATCCAATATTTGTCTCCAAAAAACTTTAGACAGTGTCATTAGACAGTGGGTCGTAATATACCTGGAGAGAACCCTAATACTGGTCTCACCATGAGCTTTGGGGCTGATGTGAGACCTCAGTATTGTAGTTACTGAGTGTTTAACAAAGAGGGCATATTTCTTTGGCCTAGGCGGGTATGTGTTAACAGTATGTGGGGGTGGGGGAGCTAGTTAAGTTTAACTTAGTAGTCTAGTAAAGTGTTGTAAGACCTGACCTGTGTCCTGTATTCAATATATTTTAATATATTGGCCTCGATTCAATAAGAGTTGAAAAAAATTCTCACGCTAGTAAAAAATTCAAGTCATGAGAAAAAATCCTGAGAATGTCGCTGTTACTGAATCACTAGATAAAAAGACAATGAAAGTCAATGGAAGTTTTTACTATAGTGTAGAAAGGAGTAAACCGTTCTACTTTGCTTAGGAGAAAAAAAGTGCCCTTGACTTTCATTGTCTTCCTATCTGGTGATTCAATAACAATGACATTCTCAGGCTTTTTTCTCATGAATCGAATTTTTTACTACCATGAGAATTTTTTGCAACTCTTATTAAATCGAGGCCATTGAGTGGGAGAAAACTGATGCCTGTGTATAAGCTGTGGGTCACATTGCTTTCCTGTAAATGTTCTTATGACAATCTTTGTATTTTCTTACCTGACCTGTTTACTAAATTGCTAACAGTGGAGGACAGATACTGATCAGCCACAGGGTGATGGGCTATCCATTGGCAGTACTGGTGTACTGGAACTTAAAAGCAGCACTAATGTACATCAGCAGCACTAATGAACCCGAAGGTCATCCTTCAGGTCTGCTGTACCCCTCCCTGCTTAGAAATCACAGAAATTTAGGAAAAGAAACCTAATTACACGCTCACATCTCTGTGATGGCTGGGACCCACACACATTGCCTGTGAACCTTATATGTTCTAGCAGTCACAGCAGATGTACAGCCCTTACTGCTTTAAGGAGAAGTCCATACTGGCTAAATAAACAAATCTCCATTACCTGCCAACCCAGAGGCTCAATTCATCATAATTCTGTGTGCTGAGCCCGTCCATTTAGAGCACTAAAGGCTCTGCCCACAAATTTATGCAGAACAAAACCCCGGGGTGGCCGGCCCTGGCTGGGTGGCAGCTGCCCCCCATCCCCTGTGCAGGGCAACCTAAATCTGGATGTTCTACTGTGTGACACCCCCAACTCGCCACACAACTTTGCCCTGGCTCCTGTGGCAAGGTAACCCATGCTGGCTTCTCTCGCACCCAGCCATTTAGCCTGGGGCAGGGATCCAAACCTGGGACAATGAAAATCCCTGGTTGCATCATGCTCCAACATCGAGGGGAGTCTATTGTCTGCATCATGGCTAGCAGCACTATAACTGGACTATTGCAGGCCACGTGTCTCCATGGGCTTTTAAGCCTGTACAGGGAGAAATTTGTGGGAGAAGCAGGGGCTGTAAGGATTTACTCCACTTTGATGTAGTGCACTTGCATGTGTTGGGAAGATCCCAAAAAAACAGTAGTACAGCAGTATATGTGTGTCGGCCATATCTGAGTAACCCCACCTCCACCTTTTTATATGCCCTGTCTCAAAGTTTTCTACTTTTGTGTGGTTTTCCTGAACGCGGTGTGCAGAGCTTAAGCAGACCCAACTAAACTTGGTGATATTAGCTGCCCTCTTATTCTTACAGTACGTCCTGCTCCAGATATAGTATTACACTTGGGTTATCCTCCGCCAGATTGTGCTGCACTGCAGAGACATGCAAAACAGGCTCCTCCCGGCCTCTCAAATACCCGGGGACCTCCCACAAATCCCCAGATTTCTCTGCAGTGCTGACTGCGAAGACATGAAGTATCACTCTCTCGCAGGTGAGCGGGGCTATTAAAGCCTGCGGCCCTGTTGGACTATTCCCACCCGTCCTCCTTGTGATGTGCCTCCCAGCCTGGGCTGCGCTGGTCGGGTGAATGTAGGCAGCACCATGCGTGCTTATGGAGCCATGCTCCACCGCAGTCCCCCACCAAAGGGTAGGCGGTTTAGGCTGATGGTGAGCCTCTAAAGGATGCCCCTCCCCATTATTGCCCATGCCCCGTGTAGCGGTGGGCCCTGTACAAAGGGTCGCCATCCTCCCTCGTTCCCCCCGTAGCCCGGGGGAAAAGAAAGGGGGGGGTGTGTAGGTGGTCTCAGTGTATTGGATTACACGCTAGTGGCCTTTAGTAATGTCATTTGACTTGTATACTCGGTGTCAGAAGCACTGATTCGCAGCCTTATTTGTGTATCTGCCGCCGCGCACGCCTCTTTGCTTCATCGATTCCCAACTGGGACATGATTGAAGTGCTCTTGACACACAAGTGTTGTAGGGTTTCTCACTGGTCATGTGTACACTCATAGCACGGACGGGTAAATTATCTGGCTGGGCGGCGGCGGCGTCATCATTGCCAAAAATCATCCATTCTGAGTGTGTCATACACCTCGCTCCTCATGACAACCCTGTCTACTGGCTTAGAGCTTCGCGCTCTTCGGGGGGGTGGGGACCTGGCTTGGCGCGCTCTGCGTCACGGGCCGCTCTGGCCCGCCCTTCGAGGTTCGCTTGGCGCCTTTTTGATGGTAGTCGCGCGTGTGGTCGCCTGCGGGTCATTGGGGCATCCAGGGTAGCTTCAGCGTCAATCCCTACTGGCCTATTGGGCCTATTAATCACCATATCCCAGGATATTGTGACCGGGGTTCCTTCGGGACAAGCCCGGCTGTGTGTAGCTTGTGGGGTCTCGCTTATCAGCGGTGACCATGCATGGGTCTGCGTCCCTTGTGCACAGCAGGCGCTAACGGTACTTCCCGCCCCTCCGGTGGCTGGGCCTGCACCTCGCCTCACTTCACCTACTCCCCCAAGCCTGAGTCTAACCCCCAATACAAGCGGGGATTCTCATCCTGATGTGGCTGCTAGACTGGCCAGTGTTGAAAAATTGCTTGCTAATACCTTAGCGCGTAAGGCCACCGCAAAAAAGCGGCACTTAGCCCCTGATACCGCTCTTTTCCCTACGGAGTCTGATGAGTTCTTGCACCTATATGGCCATGCCCCCTCGGACGAAGGGGAGCTCTTCTCCGACTCAGGGTCATCTGACGAGAAGTCAAGGGGTCATGATGATTCTGGCTCTGATCACTGGACCCCGGATGATACTGGCAAATTGCTGGTGCAGATTTTTGAGGTTTTGTCCATCTCTCCCCCTGTTGCGGCTCCCAGGCAAAGGGGTGAGCTATTCCATACTGCTAAGGCTCGATTGGAATTTCCTGAGCAAACCCATTTCAATAACCTCGTGCTTAAGGAGTGGGAACATCCCAGTAGACTTCCCGGGATTCCGAAGAGTTTGGACAGGAAGTATCCTTTTCCTGCTGACATGGTCAAGTGCTGGTCATCGCCCCCCCGAGGTCGATGCCCCTATTCTAGGGCTGTCTAATACATCCATTATGCACTCCCCTGACACTACTACGCTGCGGGATTCTGAGGACTGGCACATTGACCAATTGGCATGCCATGCCTTTGCATTTGGGGGGGCGGCGCTGCGCCCGGTTTGCGCTTTGGCTATTACTGCGGTGGCACTCAGGGCCATGGTCAGGAATGCACTTGACGGCCCAGACGATTTGCCACCTGATACTATTAATGCCCTGGCTACCTATGAAGTGTTTGTTAACTTTATCCTGTCTGCATCGGACGATGCTATTAGGATGTGTGCCAGATCTTCCGCCTTGGCGGTAGCTATACGCCACGCGGTATGGCTGCGCCAGTGGGCTGCTGAAAATGCTGCTAAGAAAGCCCTTACTGGACTTCCATTTAAGGGGCTACGCCTGTTTGGGGACCGCCTAGACCTCCTTGCTAAGGGAGGTAAGTTACCCCAGCGCAGGCGGCAGCCTCGGCCCTTTTGGAGCCAGGACCCCCCTTCAGTCCCCTACCGAGGCACTAAGCAGGGGAAGGGGGTGTCCTTCGCAGGGGCTCGCGCAGATTCCTGGCATAGAAGCAGAGGACGACGTCCGGGCTCCTCCTGGGGGTCCAAATCCAAAGCCCCTCCCAAGACCCCTCAGGCATGATGGGGCGCCCTCGCCCGCCAGGGTGGGGGGACAGCTACAGCACTTCCCGCCCTTCTGGAGGCGCCAAGTCTCAGACCAGTGGATTCAGGAGGTAGTGTCTTCTGGTTACAAGATAGAGTTTGCTGTGCAGCCCCCCACAAGATTCATCAGGTCCTGGATCCCCCAGGACCCTGTATCAGCTCAGGTCTTGCTACAGGCCGTGCAAGGTCTTCTGGATCTAGGGGTCATTTGCAGGGTCCCCTTAAGAGAATTGGGCAAGGGGTTCTATTCCAACCTTTTCACAGTGCCCAAAAAAGATGGGTCAGGCCCATTCTGGATTTAAAGATCCTCAACAGATTTGTCAAGAACAGACGCTTTCGCATGGAAACTCGGATGCGCTCGGCCATTGACGTCTGTGGACATCAAAGATGCTTACCTTCACATCCCTGTGTCCCCAGAACATCTCAGATTTCTCAGATTTGCGTTGAAAGATCAACATTATCAGTTTGTGGCCCTACCATTTGGCCTCACTTCAGCTCCCAGAGTGTTCACCAAGGTGCTGGCGGGGGTGATGTCTCTGATAAGGTCAGGGGGCATACGCGTGCTGCCCTACCTGGACGACATTCTCATCTCTTCACAGCCCCTACAGCAGGCGGAACTGGACACTCAGCTGGTGGTGTCCACCTTGGAGTCCTTCGGCTGGGTGATCAATCATCCCAAGTCCTCTCTGTCCCCTTCGCCGGTGACCCCATTCCTGGGGATGATTCTGGATACGGTTCAGTCACGGATATTCCTTCCTCAACAAAAGGTGAAAGCTCTGACTGCGCAGGTGCGGTTCCTGCTCTCGTGCCCCCAGCCCTCCCTCAGGCAGGGAATGCAGCTGGTGGGCCTGATGGTGGCGAGCTTCGAGGCAGTGCCCTTTTCTCAGTTCCATTTCATGCCTCTGCAGCTTCAGCTTCTGTCAGTTTGGGACAAGGACCCCACGTCTTTGTACGGGGTTTGTGTGCTTCCCCCATTGGTCCGAGAGTCTCTCTCGTGGTGGCTGGACCACAAGAACCTGCTACAGGGCAGGTCCTTACTGACCCCATCTGGGAGACGGTCACCACGGATGCCAGTCTGTCAGGTTGGGGGGGATTCTGGAAGTCCCTGCGGTTCCAGGGGAGGTGGGGCCCTCAGGAGGCCCACCTGCCCATCAACATTCTGGAACTAAAGGCGATCAGGTTGGTACTGGAGCAGTTGACCAATCACCTGAAGGGTCTGGCTGTGCAGGTGCACTCAGACAACAGGACGGCGGTTGCCTACATCAACCATCAGGGAGGGACCCGGAGCAGGGGTGCCCTCCAGGAGGTGTCGCGGATTATGACATGGGCGGAGGCCAGTGTTCAATGTATTTCGGCTGTGTATATCCCGGGGGTAGAGAATCTGCTGGCAGACTCTCTGAGCAGGGGGACTTCCCGTCAGGGGGAGTGGTCCCTCTGCAACAGGGTATTCCAGTCCCTGTGTCACCGTTGGGGTCTACCGGATGTGGATCTGTTCGCATCCCGTCACTATCACAAGCTCCCGGTCTTTGTCTCCTGTCTCAGGATCCTCTGGCCTTTGACCACGGATGCTCTGTCAATGTCATGGAAGGAATTTCGGCTCCTGTATGTCTTTCCTCCGTTCCCCCTGCTGGGCAGGGTTCTGCGCAAGATCTGGAAAGGGTGCCAGTGATTCTGGTGGCCCCAAGGTGGCCACGAAGAGTGTGGTTCGCAGACATGGTACAAATGGCAGGAGACCAGTACGTCCTGCCAGGGGCCCCAGATCTGCTCACTCAGGGCTCCTAACGCCATCCTAGCCTGGCTGCTGAAACCTCCATCTTGATGGAGAAAGGCTTGTCTGCCTCGGTGGTGGATACCATGGTGCAGGCTAGGAAGAAAACTACTTCTGCTATCTATTATAGGTTATGGCGTGCCTACACTGATTGGTGTGAGTCTAGGTCTCTTCCCTGTAGGGAGTTCTTAGTCCCTAGGGTTCTGGAGTTTTTACAGCATGGACTGGAGTCGGGTCTAAAACTCAGTACTCTGAAGGGTCAGGTATCTGCCCTGTCTGTCTTTCAGAAGTCTTTTGCTCAGCATCCCTTGGTTAAGACCTTCTTTCAGGGGGTCTCTCATGTGCGTCCCCCACGTAAGCCTATGGTCCCTGTTTGGGATTTGAACTTGGTTCTGTCTGCCTTGCAGGGTGCACCCTTTGAACCTATTCAGGATGCTGCTCTGGCTGTACTTACCCTCAAGGTTGTCTTTCTGGTGGCTATTACTTCGGTCAGGCGTGTGTCTGAGCTGGCGGCTCTGTCTATCCAGCCCCCATACTATGAGAGACACCAGGACAAAGTGGTGTTCCTCTTTAAGCCAGACTTTCTGCCTAAGGTGGTGTCTGCTTTTCATTTGAATCAAGATATTGTTCTTCCTTCTTTGTGTCCTAATCCTAGCAACGCTAAGGAAAGGGTTCTGCATTCCTTGTATGTGGTCAGGTGTCTGAAGTATTACCTGGTAGTTACTGCGGCTTTCAGGAAGACTGATGCTCTTTTTGTGGTCCCTTCTGGTCCTAGGAAGGGTTTGGCTCCTGCCAAGTCTACTATTAGCAAATGGATTTGTCAGGCTGTGCCTCTTGGGCCTTCCAGCACCAGACTTCTGTTGAACAAGTTTGCAAGGCCGCTACTTGGTCTTCTGTTCATACCTTTTCAAAGTTTTACAAGGTTGACGTTAGGGCCTCAGCTGATGCTGTTTTTGGCCACAAGGTTTTGCAGGCGACAGTGGTTTAAACTGTCTGCTGTCACCTTTTGTTGGGGATCACACCCTACCTTATGGACACTGTTATTGGATGTCCCAAGTGTAAGTACTATATCTGGAGCAGGACGTACTGTATACTGAGAATAATACAATTCTGTGAAATACTCACCTGTAGAATTGATATTATTTGTATACAGTACGTCCTGCTCCACCCCACCCTGTTGTTGCATTATTCTGGATCCCCTGTGTGGTGATTGTTATCATTGTTTTCATTACCAGTTGTTTTGGGTGATTAAATTCTTCCGGCTTCTTGTTCACTGCTTTTCAATGCTGGGGATTTGTGGGAGGTCCCTGGGTATTTGAGGGGCCAGGAGGAGCCTGTTTTGCATGTCTCTGCAGTGCAGCGCCATCTGGTGGAGGACAACCCAAGTGTAAGTACTATATCTGGAGCAGGATGTACTGTATACAAATAATATCAATTCTACAGGTGAGTATTTCACAGAATTGTATTACTCCAACCTCTGCCCAGAATGCCCAGTGCTATTGTACTGCTGTGTTGTGCCTAATTATATAAAAATCTATTTCTTACAATCACTCTCTGGTAAGAACGGTTTTAAATGAAGACAAGAATGGCTTTGTACTGTGGAGCAATAAGAACGTCGCTAGTTTGGGCAGTTGCTCATTTCCCAGTAGTAGAGTTCCTCCAGCTTTCTCCTAGAGAGCCACCAACAGCTGTTCTGTGGATCTCCCCATAGCGTCTCTATAGCTTTGCTGCTGCACTTACTACTTCTCCTGTGTATCTGTGTGGAGATCCAGGAAACCCGACCGGTTTGCTGGCTCTCGAGGATGAGGGTTGGGGAACGCTGCTGTAGTACAAACCTTGGAGCTGTAGAAGTAAATACGGTTAAGCTCAGGACTTCATTAGCTATGCTCCAGTGCATATTTTCTGCCAGCACCTTTTTAATATTTTATATGTTTCTATTGAAACGTCTCACTGGTTCATGCTTGGTTTTATTGCTGATAATCTCCATGTTTCTTATCTGAATCAAGTGACCATTCTCTCTCTGGATTCCTTCCAAGTGTATTATCACTCTCCTTTCTATAGATTGTAATTGGTGTAGCACTTTCTGGAAACTATTTCAGTATTTTTCATGGATATTGGAAGCTGTTAAAATAAAACACATTTTATAAGTAGACTGAGTTTTGTCTCTTCACTGCCGAAGAAGATCAGGTGCCAACAACAGGTGGTGTTTATGGAGCTGCACACTGATGCACTGGGTAAGAAATCTGCTTTAGAGCGCCCTCTATAGGAAGCCACAAAAATCAATTGTGTCCAGCATGACAAATCACCTAGAGAGGTGTGTGCTGCAAATCTCACTAACAGGGGTATCCACAATTCCTATAGAGTGACAGGTTGTTGCCATTTAAAATGGACCAAAACCCAGCTCAATCAGCCTGGGAATTTATAAGATTCCTGGGCCGATCGATTCCCCCCCCCCCCCCCCGGCATCCAAAATCGGGATGCCCCGCTGTGTGAAACCCCCCAGGTCGCCCCATTCACTTACCTTGTTTCTCGGTCCCACGGCGCATCTAAGAGCAGCGGCCACATCCTGCTATCCCCGTCATGCATTTGTGAATGGCCCGTACAGGCACACCCAGGATAGTCAAAATCCTGAGTTTTGGTCCACTTTAATGTGTATGAAGCTACTACAAAAAGTTTTTCCTTCCCCTTATTCTAAGGGCAATGGAAACACCACTACTTTCCCCTGGTTCATATTAAAGTGGACTAAATCCCAGAATTTTGACTATCCTGGGTTTTGGTCCTTGCCCGCGGAGAACCCCGATTGGGGATGCCCCGCCGTGCGAAACCCCCCAGGTCGCCTGAACAAACTCACCTCTTCCCGGTCCTGCGGCCACTCGTCCAATCGGCACTCTCGGATCCGCTCCTACCCCTTTGTCTAAGGCGATCGGATCCGAGTGTGCTGGCGGCTGCATCCCTCGCTTCCCTCTAACATGGAGTGTGCCCGCACCGGCCATTCACAAATGCCTGACACTGGCACGCTCCTTGCTTGAGGGATAGTGGAGATGTGGCTGTGGCTTATGCATGCACCGTTGGACCGGAAAAGGTGGGCGACCTGGGGGGTTTCACAAAGCGGGGCCTCGCGATTTTGGATGCCCCGGGGGGGGGGAGGGAATCAATCGGCCTGGGAATCTTATAGATTCATGGGCCAATCTCTGGGTTTTGGTCCACTTTAAATATACCAATGTAAACAATGAATGCATATTTTTCACATAAGCAAGGACTTATTGATTAAAATTCATTCTTTTACTTCTTCGTGCTATAACTTCCATCTTTAATCCACTTTTCACTAAAAAGACATGTTTCGGCCATTTGCCTTGGTCACCTTTAGGTGGACATGATCGCCTTCCACGATGTTATATAAACATGTACTTTCCTTAGGGGAAACGTTAAAACCATTCAACCTTTTGCTTTGGGTGTTAAAACCCATCATGGCCTGAGTGCACCCGGGAGTATCCACAATTCCCTCTATACTTTGTTCTATGTATAGAAATCCACATGATGTGACATGTTGGTGGGTCTTGAGGACAGGTTTGAGAGGTGGAATTGGCGCTTTTGCACCTTCTTCAATCTTGTTTAACCTTTACTATGTTAGTGGCCTCATATTAGAACAGTTTTGTTTCCCCTTTAAACTGGCTTTCCCCCCCAATCCTCTGCTTGAGAGCCAACAGGTCATGTTGTGCGGATTTCCACATAGCTGCTGCATGAATTACTTCACTTGTGCATCTGTGGGGGGAGAGCTGCAAAGCCTGGCCTGTTGGTGGCTCTCCAGGAGAATTTTGTCCTGTTCAGGTCGCTCCACTTCTTACATGTGGGTAATCTGCCACAAGGTGGCGCAATGACTGCAAGATCAAAAATTGTAGCTCCTCCCGGCCCCTTATAAGGCAGATGTCTCCCAAAAATCCCTAGAATTCATCTTGCAGTCTCACTGCGATGATCCTTTTTTCTACTCTCTCTGGATATTGCAGGCGAGCGGGGCATTCTAAGCTTGTCGGCCACTGCATTCCTATTCCTACTTTCTTCCATGGCCCCTTTCTGCCTCCTAGCCTCGGCTACGGAATGGGTGAAGGTAGGGAGAACGCCGAGGGTCAGGCGTTCACAGAGCTATGCTCTGGGCCGCAGACCCTCTCCCAAAGGGGCCTTTCTTCTTCCTGGCTGGGCGCCATTTTCTCCGGGCGCCCTGGTTTCACGCTGCAGCAGGGGGCACCTCCCATTCCCTCTCCTCACCCTCCGTTTTTTTAAGAAGGATCACTATGAGGGACTAAATTGGAGATCGTCTGGGTTTAGGCCGTCAGCTCCTTGTAACCTGGTTTATTTTTTGCTATAATCACCATAATGGAGGCTTCTGGAGATAGTGAGCTAGGGGGCACCTCTGGGCGGGTAAAGCTCTGCCTCATGTGTGGTACCAGTCCTCTGAGCGGACTCAGCGCAGTTTGTTTGCGCCAGGAGCGTACTTTTGGAACAGGATAGGGCGGGCGTCTCTGCCCCCAGCCCTACTTTGCCTGCGGCCTCGCCCACACCCCCGCATCTGCATTTAGCCCCCAGTGAAGGGGAAGCCAGCAAGGGGTCACAAACAGATTTGGCGCTCCTGGTGGCAAGCCGGAGAGACAGTTATCTTGCACGACTTACGGCAAGGCCACGAGTAAGAAGCAGCACATTGAGCCGGGTTGCTCGCTTTTTACTGATGATGATTTTTTGGTGGTCGGGACTCCATGGAGGAGGGTGAGTTGTTTCAGGACTCCACCTCCTCAGGGGAGCGACCGGGTGGCTATGACAGTGACCCTGAGTCTAACTCGGATGAGGATATGTGGCTCCCTGATGACACGGAGAAGTTGCTATCTTTGAGACCTTGCACATTGTACCTCCGAAGGCGGCCAAAATGAAGCAGGGGGATTTATTCCGGCCTGAGAGACAGCAACTTGTCTTTCCTGAACAGGGCCATTTTTCCAAAATGGTTTTTAAGGAATGGGAACGGCATAATAAATTGCCGTCGGTGCCTAAGGGTCTGGAAAGACGGTATCCTTTCTCTGAGGAGTTGGTTCACCTCTGGTCCCGTCCCCCAGAGGTGGATTCCCCTGTGCTGGGGCTATCCAATACCACGGTTATGCCGTCACCCGATACGGCTTCCTTGTGCGACCCTGCTGACCGGCGCATGGATCAGCTGGCTTGTCACGCTTTAACCGTTGTGGGTGCTGGCCTTCGTCCTGTCTGCGCTGCGGCCATTGTCGCCTTAGCCATCAGAAAGAAGGTGAGACGTCTTGTTGATCTTGCCAGATCTCGCAAGCGGGCGGAGGAGTATAAGGACCTTCTAGCCTGCGTGGACTTTATTGCATTTGTAGTCTTGGCTATGGAGGATAGCAACCGACTTGGCGGCAGGGCTTCCGCCCTGCTGGTTGTGCTTCGCCGCTCTATCTGGCAGCGGCAGTGGTCAGCCGACGCTGCTGCCAAGAAATCACTCACTAGTATCCCCTTCTTGGGGCTTTGGTTATTCGAGGAGCGTCTGGACCTCCTGACTAAGGATGGGAGACTCCCTCAGTGACGTAAGCCCTGCTATCTTGTCCTCATCCCTCTATCAGGCAGGGGATGCAGCTGGTGGGTCTGATGGTGGCGTGCTCGAGGCGAGGCGGTCCCTTATGCTCAGTTCCACTTGAGGTCTCTGCAACTTCACCTATTGTCAGTGTGGGACAAGGATCCAGCGTCCCTGGACAGGGTCTGTGTGCTCTCCCCTCTGGTCAGGAGGTCCCTCTCGTGGTGGATGGATTCAAGGAACCTGTTGGGGGGGCAGATCCTTTCTTACCCCTTCCTGGGAGACGGTCACCATGGATGCCAGTCTGTCAGGTTGGGGGGGTTTCTGGAAGTCCCTGTGAGGGAGTTGGGGCCCTCAGGAGGCCCACACACCTATCAATGTCTTGGAACTGCGGGCGATCAGGCTAGTTCTGGCTCACTTGACTACTCACCTTCGGGGCCTGCCTGTTCAGGTGTGCTCGGACAACCAGATGGCAGTTGCCCTCCAGGAAGCGTCTCTGATCCTGACTTGGGCGAAATCTAATGTTATATCTGCTGTGTACATCCCGGAAGTGGAAAATCGCCTGGCAGACTCTCTGAGCAGGGGGACCTCTCGCCAGGGAGAATGGTCCCTATGCAGCAGGGTGTTCCAATCTCTGTGTCGCCGTTGGGGCCAACCAGATGTGGATCTGTTTGCGTCCCGTCACAAGCTACCAGCCTTCGTCTCCCTGTCCCAGGACCCTCTGGCCTTGACCACGGATGCTCTAGCAATGTCATGGCAGGACTTTCAGTTTCTGTATGTCTTCCCTCCATTCCCCCTGCTGGGCAGGGTTCTGCGCAAGATTGCTCTGGAAGGGGTACCAGCAATTCTGGTGGCCCCCAGGTGGCCAAGAAGAGTGTGGTTCGCAGACGTGGTGCAGCTGGCAGTAGATCAGTACGCTCTGCCCTTGGTGCCAGATCTGCTCACTCAGGGCTCACTACGCCACCCCAATTTACAAACTCTGGCTTTGACGGCCTGGCTACTGAAACCTCCATCTTGATGGAGAAGGGGCTGTCTTCCTCAGTTGTGGATACTTTGATAAAGGCTAGGAAGAAGTCTTCTTCTTCCATTTATTACAGGGTTTGGCGTGGCTACATTGACTGGTGTGAGTCTAAGTCTCTTCCCTGTCGTGTGTTCTCTATTCCCAGGATTCTGGAGTTCCTTCAGCATGGGTTGGACATGGGGCTCCAACGTAGTACTCTGAAGGGGCAGGTCTCTGCCCTGGCTGTTTTCTTCCAGAAGTCCTTTGCTCAGCACCCTCTGATCAGGACTCTTTTCCAGGGGGTCACTCATGTGTATCCCCCACGTAAGCCTATGGTGCCTGTTTGGGATTTGAACTTGGTTTTGTCAGCCTTTCAGGGTGCTCCTTTTGAACCTGTGCAGGATGCTTCCCTGGCCATTCTTACTCTCAAGGTTGTCTTTCTGGTGGCGATCACCTCTGTTAGGCATGTGTCTGAGTTGGCGGCGCTTTCCATTCAGCCCCCCTACTATGAGAGACACCAGGACAAGGTAGTGTTTCGTTTCAAGCCAGATTTTCTGCCTAAGGTAGTGTCTGCTTTTCATCTGAATCAGGACATTGTTCTTCCTTCTTTGTGCCTTAATCCTAGTAATGCTAAGACATGCATCCCGGGAACCAGTCAAAGATAGATGCCCTGAGATCTGCAGTTCAGCATCTCCTTCAAAGGGGCGTAATTTGTCGGGTACCCTTTCGGGAGGAAGGTTAGGGGTTTTACTCCAACCTGTTCACAATTCCCAAAAAGGACGGGTCGATTCGGCCCATTTTATACTTAAAGGATCTCAACATTTATATCCGCGTGAAACATTTCCACATGGAGACGCTAAGGTCAGCGGTAAGAGTAGTTCGGCCCGGGGATCTTATGACTTCTATGGACATAAGGGACGCGTATTTGCATGTGCCGATTTTTCCAGGGCATCAGAAGTTCCTGAGGTTTGCCCTGGAAGACCAGCACTTCCAGTTTGTGGCGCTTCCTTTCTGGATATCCTCGGATCCAAGAGTGTTCACCAAAGTTTTGGCAGGTCTCATGGCCATTTTCAGGAGCCAGGGGATATGCATCATCCCACATTTGAACGATCTTTTAATTTCAGCCGGGTCTCTTCAGCAGATTATGAAAGACATGCAGACGGTCCTATCAACTCTGGAAGAGTTCGGCTGGGTGATCAATTACCCGAAGTCCCATATCACTCCGGCACCAGTAAGGAATTTCTTAGGAATGACACAGTTCAAGTCAGGTTCTGGACACAGTTCAAGTCAAAGTGTTTCTACCAGAGCAGAAGGCTCGACTAATGCGGAATCAAATAGAGTATTTACTGGCTTGCCAGCAGCCGACCATTTGGCTAGGGATGAAGCTAGTAGGCCTTATGGTAGCCTGCTTCGAGGCCGTACCTTTTGCCCAGTTTCACTTGAGGCCTCTTCAGTGGAATCTGTTGGCAAGCTGGGATCGAGCCCTGCAGTCGCTGGATCAAGTCTTTGTGCTAACACCCTCAGCCAGGCAATCTCTTCTGTGGTGGATGGACCCTTTTCATCTGTCTGTAGGCAGTTCCTTTCTGACATCACAGTGGCAGATCGTTGCCATGGATGCCAGTCTCACAGGCTGGGGGGGGGCATCTGGCAAACACAGAAGATCCAGGGACAGTGGGGGCCGAAGGAGAATCAGCTTCCCATAAATATATTGGAATTAAGAGCAATTTTAAAGGGGCAGGCAGTCCAGGTCTAGTCGGACAATCGGACGGCAGTAGCCTATTTCAATCATCAGGGGGGTACTCTGAGCAAGAGTGCTCTAGAGGAAGTAAGCCGGATTCTGACTTGGGCAGAGGAGAATGTTCCCTGCATCTCGGCAGTTTACATCCCGGGGGTAGAAAACCAGGAGGCCGACGCTCTGAGCAGAAAGGTTCTGCGTCGGGGAGAATGGTCCCTCAGTCGGAAGGTCTTTCAAGCGCTTTGTCTTCGCTGGGAGTGTCCGGAAGTGGATCTCTTTGTATCCAGACATAATCACAAACAGCCGGAATTCATGTCCCTGTCAAGGGACCCTTTGGCCATAGCAACGCACGCCCTGTCAGTCTCCTGGGCAAGGTTCAAGCTTCTGTACGTTTTTCCCCCGCTTCCGCTCCTGAGCCGTGTACTAAGAAAGATAGCTCAGGAGGGGGTACCAACCATTCTAGTAGCTCCTCGTTGGCCAAGGAGAAGTTGGTTTTCAGACATAACAAGGTTGTCGGTGGACCATTGGCGCCTACCAGTCGAGCCAGATCTTCTCACACAGGGGGCGCTTCGGCACCCGAATTTACAGATGCTAGCTTTGACGGCCTGGCTATTGAGACCTCGATCTTAGCAGAGAAGGGTTTATCTGCTAAGGTTATTCATACCATGATTCAGGCTCGGAAGAAGTCCTCCTCCATGAAATATTACAGAGTTTGGCATGCCTACATTGCCTGGTGTGAGTCCAAGAGTCTCCCTTGTCGCACATTCTCTATTTCAAGGATTTTGGATTTCCTACAACATGGCTTGGACTCGGGTCTCCAGCTGAGTACCCTCAAGGGCCAGGTTTCGGCCTTGGCCATTTTTTTCTAAAGATCTTTCGCCAATCTTAGAATTGTCAAGACTTTTTTCCAAGGAGTTACTCATGTACGTCCACCGCGTAAGCCTGTTTTACCGGTGTGGGATTTGAACTTGGTGCTTTCTGCTCTCCAGGGTCCTCCCTTTGAGCCCTTGTGCGATGCTGCACTATCCATTTTGAATCTGAAGGTAGTCTTTTTGGTAGCAATCACCTCGGTGCATTGTGTTTCAGAGCTGGCTGCGCTTTGTATGAAGCCTCCTTACTTTGAGCGGCATCAGGATAAGGTGGTGTTTCTCTTTAAACCGGATTTTTTTACCTAAGGTTGTTTCTTCTTTTCACCTTAATGAGGACATTGTTTTGCCTTCCTTGTGTCCCGCACCTTCTAATTCTAAGGAAAGGACCCTCCATTCCTTGGATGCGGTCAGAGCCATCAAGTACTACCTGGTTGCAACGGAATCCTTCAGGAAATCGGATTCTCTATTTGTTCTCACTGACGGCCCTAGGAAGGGTCTGCTATTGGTGCTTCCTGGGCTTTTCAGCACCAGGCCTCTGTTGAACAAGTTTGTAAGGCCGCTACTTGGTCTTCTGTTAGTATCTTTACTAAGTTTTACAGGGTTGACGTTAGGGCCTCAGCCGATGCTGTCTTTGGCCATAAGGTGCTTCAGGCGGTAGTGTCATGAACTACATGCTGTTGCTCAATGGGGATCCCACCCTTCTTTTTGGACACTGCTTTTAGATGTCCCACATGTAAGAAGTGGGGCGACCTGAACAGTACACATAGAAAAATGCAATTCTTGCAATTGTTTTTGTCTTTGTCCTGTTCAGGTCGCTCCACCACACCCTTGTTCTTTTTATCTCCTTTTGCCTGTTATGGTGATTTACCGTTTTATATGAAACCTGTCCTGAGGTTTTTTTCTTGTTGAGAGAGTACATGTTGAAGCTATGTGAAGTAACATGGTTTCTTGGCCTCCCGGCCTGTCTCTTCTTACTGCTTTTGAACCACTGGGGGTTTTTGGGAAACATCTGCCTTATAAGGGGCCGGGAGGAGCTACAATTTTTGATCTTGCCGTCACTGCGCCTCCTGTGGCGGATACCCCACATGTAAGAAGTGGAGCGACCTGGACACAGGACACAGACAAAAACAATTCTACAGGTGAGTAATCACAGAATTGCATTTTTTGCTTCAAACCTTACTTTTATTCATGCAGCATTCTTATGTTCCCTACCAGCAACTACTGATGGAATCCTCAAATGACTTCTTCAAGGCTTGAGCCTAAAAGATCTGGTCCTCTTCTCCACTAAAGAACCTTGTTGAGCTGTACAGCTTGCTCTATCGCATGTCTGTTGACCATAAAGTAGAGCACCAAGGATCTCTCAAGTTTTTAGGTTGCTGCACCCAAAGAAAACAAGGGGTTATTCCCAGGATACTGAGAAAGTATCCGGTGAGATCCACAAAGCGTGACCTGTTGGTGGGTCTTGACAAGTTTAGAAAGTGAGGCTTTCCACTTTTGCACATTACCTAATGTTGTAAAACCTCTAATTTCTTAGACCCCTCATGTCCTTCCTGAAATGTGACCACCTCCTTGTTCCCTTCTACTGCAGTTAGTGATGGAAATCTATGTCCACCTCACAGCTTGAGCCCAGGAGCTGCACATAAAAGGAACTGAGGGTCTCTTCTCCTCCCTTAAAAAAAAACCTTAAGGAGGAATTTGACTTTCATGGGTTTTGTTCCATTAACCGGTGGCATCCTAAATTCGGATGCCCCACTGCGTGGCACCCCAGGGTGCCAGTATTCACTCACTTTTACTGCACAGGCTTTCATCCAATGAGAGCCATTTACTGTGACTGTCATTCGGTGCCCCATGTTTTTATGAATATTGGGCAAAGGCTTTAAGTTATTCAGCAGGCAAAATAAAAACAAAACGGCACTTACCTTTTGTCCCACGCCGCTGATCAGTGTAGGTCCAGGGTTTAGGAACTCGCCTGATCACATGATCTGCAACCTGCACCGTAGCCTGACCATGGGGATGGGTTTGATCGAGGGACTGCATTGCAGCTCCCCATCAATCACAGGTGCGCTGCCTGGCTGGGCGCAGGGAGCGTGCACAGCTACAGGTAAACTGGAGATGCAGCTGCCGACGAAGAAAGCATTGCGGGACCCGCCAGAATCTGGTAAGATTACCGACACCCCGGGGGGTTTCACACAGTGGGGCATCCGGTATATGATACCCAGGGAGCAGGCTCGTGGCAGGCCCTGGAATCTTTTAGATTCCAGGCCGGCCTCATGGGGGTGATTGGTCCACTTTAATGGTTCTCATCAAATTACCATTAATTTCCATGCATATTTATACCCAGCAACCGAAGCTGAATGCAACAACTCTTGGGTGCCTACGGCTTATGCGCAGACCCATAAGCCCATGCGTACAACAGATGGAGGGATGCTGGGGGAGGCTTGCACATGCATTGTTGGGTTGTATCCCAAGGTGAATTGAGGATGGGGCTTTCCAAATCGGGATGCTTGGGGAGGCCTTTTACCCTGGTCCTGTGGTCTTTTAGATTCTAGGGCTGTGCTCAGTGGGTTCCCTTTAAATGTGATTCTTATAAAAAGAATGAAAATAATCTAGTTAGTGGATTTTTTAATACTCCTACCTCTTTTTACAGCTTTATGTGTGGCATTTTGTGGTCTATGGAATTTTCCAGTGCCGTATATTTGGGCCAGTGCTGCCCTCCGACTTCTATAGGCTGTTTTACAGACCATTCACGTGTTCTTGGTTACTGTAGGGTTCTCTACATTTGCTCTTTGCTGTAGAAAATGGCCCCATAGTGTAGTTGTCTATTTTGTTCACTCACAGTCTGCTGCGGGAGAGTTAATGCTAAGCCTTCTCCAGCATTCTGCTCTTAATATAACTTGTCCTTTGCAGTGAAGATGATTTAAAGGTCAGTCCGGGGAATGAACAGCAATCTGTTCATGGAGAGCAGTGACACCCAACTGCTGCTTCTGCTGCTGCTGCTGGGCCTTTCATATCTGATTAATCAAGGCATACTCATACAAACATGGGAGCACTTAAGAGAGTAGTCCATGTGTCTGGATCCCCCCTCCATCCCACGGACCTTGTGAAGTGTGCCTTTTTTTGCAGCACTCTTGAGCACAGCTGGAATGCCATAAAAGTGGAAGAAGAGGCGCTGTATGGTCATGGAGCTCAGGACAAATCTCAAGAGGAGGCCATGAAAAGATTAGGAGCACACAAAAAGTGATTCAGAATACCCATCAATGTTTCTGCATCCTTATGTGTTCACCACTTTGTCAGCTGGGGAATTCAGGGGAAGCCACATCATGTCTTTTCCATGACCCCTACTGGACCCTGCCCCAATAGAATTGCTGTATTACCCTTAGACTGGACATCCACAACCTCCAGTCAAAAAAATCAAAGCTTAGTAAATTGCTCCCCTAAAGCCCTCCTCTGGCAATCAGTGACATAAGCGTAGAGAAAGATTAACATGCAGATGTCTGGAATAGCAGGCAGATTCTGCACTCTTAAACATGCATGGCAGCAGCCATCTTGCCACACACATGAAAGACCTGCTTCTGAAAAACTGCTTCATAGCTCTGTGCAATTATCTTATTTCTAGCCAGAATTAGTAACCCATCAGCTGTAATGACTCATCATTGCTTTGCTAACATCTTCAAAATACATTGTGTCCCCTGACTGAATGCTTTTGCAGCCGCTGCCGCCATAAAGATACATTGTAACGGCTCCCCTCACACAGATATATTTTGCTACATTAGCTGTTTATTTATTGTTTGCATTTGTGAAAAAATGACAGGCAAGCTTCTCCTTGTATATCTCTCTCAATTTGCTGTGAATTGCTGCTGGCACAGCACCCCCCTAATTCTCATGTGTAAGCAAGACTATCAGTTGTGTGGCAAGATGGCCGCCCCCATGTAACAAAAGAGTGAATAATCTTTATGCTCTTCCACAACATCTGCATGGGGTTAAACCCTCTCAAACTGCTTATGCCACTAACCTATAAGAGGGGGAAACAATTTGCTAAAATTCGCTTTAAATACTGATCACGTTTTTTTCTGCCATGTGGTCAAGGGGGTTCAAGTAGATGTACACTATCTGGATAGTCTAGAGTCTGGCGACAATCACTGAAAAAGCTATGTCCTAAAGAGAAGAATCGAGGACACTGAAGAGCTCATGTCAAGAGATCGGAATATCAATTAAATAACAGAATAAAGTCAAATAATACCTTAGAAATAATCTAGAATAAAATAGTATGTCAACTAAAGAGTATTGAGATTAGTCCTAATAAGGGATACACTTACAAAATTAACAAAATTAGAATATATATATAATTTAAATGTTTTCAGTCTTTAGTGTGACACATCGGGGTGCCCCCAGCAGGAGGAACAAAACCCAAGATAGTAAAAATCTTGGGTTTTGTTCCTCTTTAAAGTCCCTGTGCAGGCACACTAACTTCCTCCCACCTTATCCCCCTGTGAACGTAGTCAAATAAGTAATTTCAAAGCATGTAAAAATTTTGGATTATCTGTGAATACTTTATATATTCTAAGCGAAGCGGACCAACAGCCTGGCACAGTTGGATAAGAAAGGTAGCGGCCATTTTGGAGCTTCCACTTTTAACTGACATAACTGACAATGCACAGTAACAGGAAGCCCAGCAGCACTTCCTGTTTGCAGGTGGCCTGAAAATGGATGAGCTGCCATCTTGTTTTTAAAATTGACCCCAGAAGGAGTTAGAAAAAGGTAAATTAATTTTTATTTGCTGCAAACTAAATTGCCCTGGGGAGGGATGTATAGGAGCACTATTTGTTGTGTTGGTCTGATTTAAGTCATTTTTGACTGTTGGTCCGCTGTAAGAGAAATAGCACCCTAGAAATTGTCTTGGGTTTTGTTCCTCTTTGGCGGGGCATCCCCAATCACTCATGGCTTAGTTGGGAAGAGGGGTCATGGTTCAGCTTTATTGTTGTATGTGATCTGCTATAGTCAGAGAGAGCTATGTGACCACTGTGGCTTGCCGTGTTCATGCTGAGACCCACAAAGTGACCAATTTCTTGCATGTCTATTTGTGAAGAACCAGCACTCCGAAAAGTTCATGCAAAAAGTTGTATTGCTATATCATAAGCATAGTACAGCAGTGGAAGTGAGTCAACGTTTCGGGGTGCACTGAGGCCCCCTTCATCAGGACCCACCGCATATACAAAAGGAGAACAGATTGCCATCCATTGTATTCCATAAATAGTAAAACAAACCAATCAAAACGTTAGAAACATTGCATTCCACTGCTGTACTATGCTTATGATATAGCAATACAACTTTTTGCATGAACTTTTCGGAGTGCTGGTTCTTCACAAATAGACTGGTATATGCGACGTCTCCGCGAACCGCGCACCCACACAATACAGAGGGTAAGAGTGCGGCTGTACTTGGAACAATTTCTTGCATGGTCTTGAAGGAATAGATTGTCACCAGTTGTCACCTGGTTCTCACCACCTTCTGAGCTTCCATCAGTTGCCCTCCATTCCATGCCACCTTCTCCATTGTTGCTGACCATCCCCTGTTGCTGAGACCAGCCATGAGTAGGTCTGCACACAGCACCCAGCATTCGGTAGTTCAGGTCCACTGTAAAATAAAACCATGGCCAAGTGTGAGCCTGATTGGGCTCATGAAGATGCCAGGGGCCCTGTGAAAGCTGAAGCAGTTTTGGAACTAGGAAAATAAATGACAATGTCCAGATGTACAATGCAGATAGAGACCTATGCACATAAAATATTTCATGTGTTTCTTTAACAATGAACTAACCACATGCATTGTTCTGTTTGTTAGTTAACCCTTCATTGTGATGTACAGTAGTGTCCTCTGGCAATGGGAGGTAAGTGCACTTATAGGCGCTGTACCGTCACACAATACTGGTGCCCTACTTTTTATCTAACGTCGTGGAGGATGTCTCTTCCATTGGGTTTAATTCACTCAGTGTGTCTTATCCCCGGGCTGTGGCTGTAAATTGTCTTCACAGATGCGCGCCTTATGTAACCGTCTTAATTACAGCGCTTGTGTGTATCCCGGTGACTCCATGTGCGGGCTAATGCCTCAGTGTGCTTCTAATATAGCTGTGCCGGGGAGGGCCACACCATTTGTTTCTACAGACCTCAGCTATTTGATGGCTTTATAAAGCACCAGCCCATCCTATTTTCTATCAGGGACGCTCTTAGGTTAAATGTCACCCTGTGCAAGATTTAAAGTGAACCAAAACCCACCGCGATTGGCTCGGAGATCTATAAGATTCCCAGACCGATCGAGTCCCTCCTCCCTGGGCATCCAAAATTGGGATGCCCCACTGCGTGAACCCCCCCCATACACTTAGCTTGTTTCCTGGTCCAATGGCGCATGCACAAGCCGCAGACACATCCCCACTATCCCTCTAGCAGGACACGTGCCCACACCAGGCATTTGTGAATGGCCGGCTCCCTGTTAGAGGGTAGTGGGGCATTCGGCCATCAGAGCCGCTGGCCTTGGAAAAGGATTAGAAGATATGACGTCAGCAGCTCCGAGCGCACTGATTGGACAAGCGGCCGTGCATGCGCCGTAGGACAGGGGAGAGGTGAATTGGCTTCGGTGGTGCCCCAGGGGCAAGGACCAAAACCCAGAATAGTCGAAATTCTGGGTTTTGGTCCACTTTAAGGTGGCACTATAGTCAAGTCACCACTTCATCATTCATGCTGTATGGCACCATATGACAGTTAATCAGGTGACAAAAGGAAACCAGGTATGATGTACAAGCCCAGTGGGAAATCCAGATTGGTCACCAGTAGTCACGTGATTGCCAGCCACTCGTGAATGACGAAGTGGTTACTATATACATACCTACCAATTTTTAGGGTGGGAACGAGGGACATTTGTTAAATTAAGCCACACCCAGGGGCAGACTGGCCATAGGGAGACCCGGGACAGGGAACTGCTTTGGGGCCAGTTGGGCTGCTGCTTTTAACACCCACATTCAGTCCCAGCCCCCTTAGTCTCCCTCTCTCCCATGTACCCATCTCCACTGTACCCACAAGCCAAGGAACTCCAGCCCCCAATGCTATAGCCCCATCATCATAGTGGGGAGGCCTCAGCAGGGATGTCTTGGGCTGGTAAAATCCAGGCTGATTTTTGGCCTCGGTCCTCCACTGGCCACACCCCTCATTAAGGGAGGAATAGGTGACAGGTTATTACAGTTAAAACAATATAAACATGTTAAATAGGCAAATGAATCATTTATTGGTGAAGATCTGCATGTTATACCTTAAAGAGAGGCAAAGGAGAGCTACGAGGGACGGGAAAATGGACTCAATAGACGGACAGTCCCTCCAAATAAGGGACACACAGGAGGTATGACTATATAGGTACAGGACCACTGTAGGCAGTGTTCCCTCTACTTTAACACCTTCCTTGCTCGTGTGATTTAAAGCCACCTGCGAGATTAGTTCGCCGGATGGCATCTTCCTTGGGTCTGGCGGGTCTTCTGTGTCCTGCGGCGGTTCTCCTTTGTTCAGAGCTTCGGAGGCCCCAGCGTCTTCAGGCGGTGGCACTGGCCTTCAGAAGCTGACCGCTGCACCTTCATTTGGGTGAAGAGGGAACATAGGTTTCCCCTTCTTTCATCCTTGCTACCCAGCGAGGGACTGAGGTGAGGGCCGGGGAGGTGGCTTTTATACTTGGAGGCATGGCCTCTCTGAAATCCCCCCATGTCATTTCCAACATCAAAGAAGGGGCTGGGCCTAAAGTTAAAAAAGTGACCAAAAATGTAAATTCAGCCAAACATTTTTTTGTTAGATACAAATTGTATGTAACAAAAAATATAAATTAATTACTTTAAAAATGATTATTAACTGTAAAAATCATGCCAGCACTGCCAGCCCAAAAATTTCTATTCTACCTGTTTTTCGTACTTTGTACTAGGACAGATGGGCTGCGTGGGAGAAAAGGTGAGTATAGCGTTTTTATTGTTATTTGCCTGTCTTTAAGATGAAAGCGGATTTAAAGCCCAAAATAGACACAAGCCCCAATCATAGTTCCTCTTTCCACTAACAGGTTTTGGATACTGATAATTCCGCAAGTACTACATCATCTTGTTATTTTATGTAAAATGATTCCAGGTGCCGACCATTGCACTGTGGCAACCACAGCATTCATTATAACAGAAACAAACCTTAGTAACCACCAGATAGAATTTAATATTCTCCAGGGCCAGCTTACAGCTTGATCCTAAGGCATCCCGATTTAGGGGCATAGTGATTGCAGCACGCTCACTCTATTCATTGCAGTGGAGGAGGCGTGCTGAGGCCTGACACCAGGGCAGGCGTCAGCACTGGGTGTACTGTGGCAGGTGCCGGGGCCCCTGCACCTTGGGAGGGCCCACTTCATTCCTTCATTAATTCTACCCTGTGTAGCCCCTGTGCAGAACGCAGGACTAAGGACTGTTAGCCAGGGGCAGATTGGCAATTGATAGATTTTCTTCTGTCAGTCCTTCTATTCTTTTGTTTCTTTCATTCATTCCTCTTCTCTTTCTTTTTTTCTCTTTATTTCTGTATTTCTTTCTTTCCATCTATTCTTGGTTTCCCGCTGTCATGTGTTCTTTCTGTTATTCTTTATCTTGCTTTCTTTCTATTAATTTTTTCTTTTCTTCTAGTCTTTTCTCTTTTTTCTTTCCTTCCATTCTTTGTTTCGTTCTTTTATCTGTTCGTTCTGTCATTCCTTTTCTTTTCTATTTCCTCCCATTCCTTTTCTTTTTTTCTGTCAATCCTTCTATTCTTTCTTTCTTTCCTTCCATCTTTTTTTCTCCCATTCCTTCTCTCTTTCTGCTTGTTTTCTGTCATTCTTTTTACTCTTTCTTCATTTCTATCATTCCATCTATGTTTTTGTTTTCTCCTTATTTCCAATTATTTTTAATATTACTTTATATCTCTTTTCTTTCGTTCTTCATTTCTCTTTCTTTCTGTCATTCCTTCTACTATTTTTTCTTTCTATTCTTTGGCAGTATTCACCATACATTCAACTTTATCACATGTATGGAGTATGATACAACACCACAAGGGGCACAATAAAACTCGCCCGCATTAACCTGGAGCCAGCCCTGCCCGACACACTCCTCCATTGTATTGAATTAAGTGGATGTGACAGACACTCGACTGATATGGGGGGCGGGGGTGGTGGTATAGACATTCATCCCAGAGGTTGCCAGGGAATAGAGGACAGGACTTGATCTTGATAACCGATGCATTTTTTCTTCCAATCCATTCCAGGCACTCCTTACGCTTGGGATTACCTCCTTGCTGATCACGTGACTGCAAGAAAGAAAACAGGTGCAGCCCCTCCCGGCCCATAAGTAGCAGCTGCCTCCTCACCAAGATCAGTTTTTCTTTCTTGCAGTGGCAAGTGACTGTGAAGGTTGTTCAAGAAATTAGCTCTCAAGGATTGGCAGCAAGCGGGGGACTGAACCCTGTCGGCTCTCTGCGTAGCCTTATTCCCACGGATCCCTCAAGAAGGTAAGGTGGAAGCGCCGGGGTCTCGGGGCGCTTACAGAGTGTATATGCTCTGGGCTGCAGGCTTTTGAAAAGCAAGTCAGCCGCAGGTTTTTCTCTGGTGTACCTGCTGAGGTATGTTTTTTATTTTTTTACCCAACTCTTCCTTCTTGCAGTTAGGTAGGTTTTTATCATAAAAAAAAAAAATGATGTATGCCTTTAACGGACGAGGCTGACGTCACGCAGGGGGCAGAGTTAAACCCGGAACCACAAGGCCGTGCATTCAGTTGACTCTCTCCCCAGGCGAGGAAATCGCATATTGCTAGGTGTGTGTGTATATATATATATATATATATATATATATTGTGGAGATTAGCTCTGGTAGGCGACCGGGTGTCAGCAGTATAGAGGCGGAGGCAAACAGTTCAAAGTAAAGTCTGTGTTTATTTCACACGAAAAATCCACAAAAGCATATGTCCATACAGGTTACATCACCTTTTCAGGAAACCGCAGCATAAATGATTCAGTCAGGCAAACAGCTTTTAGTCCTTGAGCACAGGTTCTGTTCACAGTCAAATATGTCTCAGGTCCGCATGAAACAGCTTCCACAGGAGATTTCAGCCAGGCTCACAGAGTCTCACTCCCATGTGAGCTCTTAGACAAAGGACCGGCCACAGCTGATTCCCCAGGCTATTTAAACAGCCCGCAAAACCCGGACCTGGGTAGTGGGATGGAGTCCCACCCTGCTCTACTCCATCCCAGTAAAGCCGTCCCAGGTTAGCCTTTCGGCTATTCTAAAGCAACAGCAGCAAACTGCCACCAGCAGCTGATGCTGGAAATCAGACTACACGACTTTACTGCACCAATGCCAGGTACATTGGTGCTACATACCTGCCGTCAATAACGGCCCCTTGCACCTTACCACATACCCCCCCCCCCTTTGTTCAACCCTGAGGGGGTGGACACATGCCAAACAATGTGCTCGGGACAGGGCATCCGCGTTACCCAATAATCGTCCCGCTCTGTGCTCTACTGTAAACTTGAAGTTTTGTAATGACAAGAACCATCGGGTGACCCTGGCATTCCTGTCCTTAGCCTGGCACATCCACTTGAGGGGAGAGTGGTCCGTAATCAGCCGGAACCTTCTCCCCAGCAAGTAGTAGCGAAGAGACTCCAGGGCCCATTTAATGGCCAAACACTCCCTCTCCACTATACTATACCGGGTCTCCGCGGGTGTTAATTTGTAGACAACGGGGTGCTCCTCCCCGTTGACTTCCTGAGACAGTACAGCACCGAGACCTACCTCGGAGGCATCGGTCTGCACTATGAACTCCCTCTTAAAGTCGGGTGTCACCAACACCGGAGACCCACATAGGGCAGACTTCAAAGCGGAGAACGCTTTTTCGGCCTGTTCATTCCACTTCACCATGACAGACTTGCGTCCCTTTAACAGGTCTGTCAATGGTGCCGCTAGGGTGGCAAAATTGGGAATGAACCGCATATAATATCCCACCAACCCCAGAAATGACTTTACTTGGCGGGTGGTGTTAGGACGTGGCCAGTTACGGATGGCTTCTAGTTTGTTGACCTGGGGCTTGACCACTCCTCGCCCAATCACATAGCCCAGGTATTTTGTCTCTTCTAGGCCTAAAGCACATTTTTTCGGGTTTGCCGTCAACCCAGCCTTCCTGAGGGAATCCACTACGGCCTGGACTTTGGGTAGGTGACTTTCCCAATCCGTGCTATGGATAATTATATCGTCCAGATATGCTGAAGCATACCGACGATGTGGCCTGAGGACAATATCCATTAACCTTTGGAACGTAGCGGGAGCGCCGTGTAACCCAAAGGGTAATACCTTGTATTGGAACAGTCCCTCTGGTGTAATAAAGGCTGTTTTCTCCTTGGCAGCCTCAGTCAAGGGCACCTGCCAGTACCCTTTTGTGAGGTCCAAAACCGAAAAGTACCTGGCTTGGCCTAGCTTCTCAATGAGTTCATCTACCCGGGGCATAGGGTAGGCATCAAACTTGGAAACTTCATTAAGTTTGCGGAAATCGTTACAGAACCGCAACGTACCATCGGGCTTGGGAATCAAGACTATGGGGCTGGCCCACTCACTCTTTGATTCTTCAATCACATCTAACCGGAGCATTTGCTGCACTTCCTCCACGATAGCTTGTCGCCGGGACTCAGGTACCCGGTAAGGCCTCAACTGGACCTTGACCTGAGGTTCCGTGACAACATCATGTTGGATGACCGAAGTGCGCCCAGGGAGTTCTGAAAACACGTCTGTGTTTCTGCTAATAAACTCCCTGGCTTCCTGAGTCTGTTTAGAGGAGAGGTTGTCGCCGGTTTTCACCTCGACTACTGCTTCTCTAATAACAGACCGAGGGATGGGAAGCTCCACCCCCACCATACCTGGTCGGGGACTGTCACCCCCGGGGTCTCCCTGTCTTTCCATAGTTTCAGCAGGTTTACATGGTACACCTGCTCTGGCTTCCTCCGCCCAGGCTGATGTACCTTGTAAGTCACTTCCCCAACTTTTTCAATGACCTCATAGGGACCCTGCCACCTAGCTAGAAATTTACTGTCCACCGTGGGTACCAGATCCACAACTCTGTCACCTGGGTTAAAGTTCCGTACCCTGGCTTGCCGATTATAAATCCTGCTTTGGGCCCGCTGCGCTGCCTCCATGTGTTCTCTGACAAGCGGCAAGACGGTCTCTATCCGTTCCTGTAGGTGAGTCACGTACTCTACCACACTTTGGGGTGTGGGTTGCTGTTCCCAGGCCTCCTTGGCTATATCCAACAGGCCCGTGGATGTCGACCGTATAAGAGTTCGAAGGGCGAGAACCCCGTAGAGGCCTGGGGCACCTCTCGCACTGCGAACATCAGATAGGGCAGCAGCAAGTCCCAATTCTTCCCATCCTTGGCGACCACCCTTTTTAACATGGTCTTTAAAGTTTGATTAAACCGTTCTACTAGGCCGTCTGTTTGCGGGTGGTAAACGGATGTCCGCAACTGTTTCACCTGCAGCAGTTTACAGAGCTCTTTCATTACTTTCGACATAAACGGGGTACCTTGATCGGTCAGGACCTCTTTAGGCAGACCTACTCTGGAAAACATTTCCATAAGCTCCTTAGCAATGAGCTTGGCAGAGGTGTGACGCAGGGGCACTGCCTCAGGGTACCGCGTGGCATAATCCAAGATCACCAGAATATGTTGGTGCCCTCTAGCGGACTTTGGCACTGGACCCACTAGATCCATGGCAATCCACTCAAAGGGTACCTCAATAACTGGGAGAGGAACTAAGGGACCACGGTAATGAGGCTGAGAGCTGGTCATCTGACATGTTGGGCAGGACTCACAATATCTCTCCACCTCCTTGTACACACTGGGCCAGTAGAATCGTTGTAAAACGCGGTCCAGAGTTTTCTGCTGGCCTAGGTTTCCACCCAGAACATGTTGGTGGGCCATATCCAACACCAATTTGCGATATGGATTGGGTACCACCAATTGTTCCACCACCTCTTCACGTACCTTGTTTACTCGGTACAACATTTCCTGGTGAACCACAAAGCGAGGAAACTGTAACTCCGCCCCTGGCTGTTGTGGTTCACCTTCCACCTCAAGAACATTCTCCCAGGCCCGAGACAGGGTCGGGTCCTGGTGTTGAGCGGTACCAAAGTTAATTGTGGAGACATGGAGATCTGCCAACTCTGGACCTGTTGCCAACTCTTCCACATCTCCAACCATAACATTTAGTGGGGTTGACTCCCCCTCTTCCATTTTAGGGACGGGCACCTCTTCCACGGTGCCTCCTGATTCCGGTTCCCAGGGCACCGGGGTCTCCCCTGAGTAGGGCCAGTCTATTGGGGACACACCCGCCTCGCGGGTTTCCGGAACTGCCAACTTGGCCCACAGTGACCTGAACCCTGGAAAGTCTCTTCCAATAATCAGTTCATACGGGAGTTTAGCGGCGACAGCGACTTCATGTTTCCAGCTGCCGGAGACGGTGGTGAGAGACACTTGTGCTGTGGCATAGTCTCTCAAGTCCCCATGAATGCACAAAACCCCGGTTTTCCGCCTAGTGTACTCATCGGGCAGTACTAAGGCGGGTCTTGCCAGGGTAACCATACTCCCCGAGTCCAAAAGGGCCACAGCCAGGGTGTCTCCCACTTTCACCTGACAGAGGTGACTTTGCCCCACAAGCTCAGGGACACCGGCAGCACACAGCCTCCTGGCATACATGGAAGGGCGGTAACCAAAGTTCACGTCCATGGGCTCCCCCTGGTGGGGACAATTGGCTCTGATATGTCCCGGCTCCTTACATCCCCAACACAACACTTGGGCAGGGACTTTGGGGGGTAGGTCCTGAGGGGGTTTAGGGGACGCCACTCGCCTGAGCTGGGGCGGGGACCTCCGGGGTTTCCCCGAATCCCTCCTCATGGAGCCGCCTTGCAAGTTCCTGGTGGCCTCATATCGCTCCACTAGGTCCACCATCCCTAGTGTGTTGTCAGGGGATACCTGGCCAACCCAGTGCTGAAGAGGGTGCGGTAAAGCCCTCCAGAAAATGTCCGCCAGCAAGCGGTCCAACATGGCAGTGGGGCTTAACAACTCCGGCTGCAGCCATTTTTGCAGCAGGTGCAGCAGTTTATAATACTGGGGTCGGGCGGGCTCTGCCGACTGGTAGCTCCACTGATGCACCCGCTGAGCCCGAACCCACACATTCACCCCCAGTCTCGCCAGTATCTCACCCTTCAGAGTCAGGTATTCAGCGGCTTGGTCCTCTGGGAGATCAAACAACACCTGCTGGGGTCCAGACGCCAGAAATGGAGCGATGACATCAGCCCACTGGTCATGCGGCAACTTCTCCCTTGCAGCCACCTTTTCAAACACCGCCAGGTAAGTCTCAACGTCATCTGAAGGGGTCATTTTTGTGAGCGCCGAGCGGACAGCTTTCCGGGCATCAGGAATACTTTTGGGCGCACCTGCAGCTTGCAGCGCCATTACATGTTGCAAAAACAGCTGGTTGGTCTCCTGCTGCTGCCTGTTGGTCTCATGCTGCTGCCTGTTGGCCTCACGAGCGCTTTCACGACCGCCTCCATTTTGTCTGCAGTCCCAGGTAGCAGTCTGGCAGGTTTAATATAGGACATGCACAACAAAAAACTTTTTCGTCGGTTGCTCCTAGCAACGGCCTCACTGCTGTGCCCGCATCAGACACCAAATGTGGAGATTAGCTCTGGTAGGCGACCGGGTGTCAGCAGTATAGAGGCGGAGGCAAACAGTTCAAAGTAAAGTCTGTGTTTATTTCACACAAAAAATCCACAAAAGCATATGTCCATACAGGTTACATCACCTTTTCAGGAAACCGCAGCATAAATGATTCAGTCAGGCAAACAGCTTTTAGTCCTTGAGCACAGGTTCTGTTCACAGTCAAATATGTCTCGGGTCCGCATGAAACAGCTTCCACAGGAGATTTCAGCCAGGCTCACAGAGTCTCACTCCCATGTGAGCTCTTAGACAAAGGACCGGCCACAGCTGATTCCCCAGGCTATTTAAACAGCCCGCAAAACCCGGACCTGGGTAGTGGGATGGAGTCCCACCCTGCTCTACTCCATCCCAGTAAAGCCGTCCCAGGTTAGCCTTTCGGCTATTCTAAAGCAACAGCAGCAAACTGCCACCAGCAGCTGATGCTGGAAATCAGACTACACGACTTTACTGCACCAATGCCAGGTACATTGGTGCTACATACCTGCCGTCAATAACGGCCCCTTGCACCTTACCACAATATATATATATATATATATATATATATATATATATATATATTGCGGCCAGATAGCAGTGCGGCCGGTTGGGCCAAGGTGCTGGCCTAGAAATGCCTTGTGATTAGGATGGCTTTCGGGGGTTCCGCTGGTTTATTCATATTGCTGCCTCAGGGCAAGCTGATTTTGCAGTTGTTTGCACTAAGCTTTGGTATATATATATATATATATATTATGTGTTTGATCATTTCTTTTGTATAGTGGTAAAGAGAAGAGCGATTTTTATATCAATATTTTTGATTAATTGCATTATCAATTTCATATTTCAGTTAGTTTATATTTTTTTATATTATTAATATTGTTATTATATATTTTTATATGTTAGTAAAATATCTATATATATATATATATATATATATATATATATCTGTATGAATGTATTTTATTATTATAATGATTGTCAGTTTTATCTTTTTATTAGTTAAAAAAAAAAAAAAAAAAAAAGAGGGAGATTATTAATGCTCTTTTTTTCTCCTGTTTTATTTTTTAGAATTTGGAAGAAGGATAGAAAAGGTTTGTGGTTCCTCCCAGTGTTAGGCACTTACCTCGTCGCCGTCCCTGGTCCCGCGGCGCGCTGTCGGGCGGTCCCCGGCTGGTTGCTGCCCGGCGCTCCCCGGGTGTCCTGGCTCCTCAGCGCGGTTGCGGCGGTCAGGGGTCGGCGGCGCGGGATTGTGTCGGCGGCCGCGCCGCAGCCCGCTCTGCGCAGCTGCGCGGTCCCGTCGGGCTCCCTCGCTGTTCGGCGCTTCCGCCTCCCGGCGGGGGCGCGCTCGATCTTCAACGTGCTCGCGCGCGCGCGCGAGCACGTCACCTTTATGCCTCCCGGCGGCGCTTTCCCCAGCGCGCCCGCCGGGGGCGAGTTTGATTCATCCAACCCTGGCCCTGCTCATAGAGGGAGCCCAGGGACTGGTCGGCCTGTCTGGCCTGGCCGTCCAGTTCCTGGGACCACTCCCGTTTTAGTGTTGCACCAAGCACCTTCGTTCCCTCCTTTTTCCCTGTTCCCCATTGGCCAGATATTCCTATAAATCTGCACTACTCCAGTTTCCCAGTGCCCGTTATAGCCTCTGGGTTCTGGATGTGCGTTGCTGTGTCTTAGTGAAGAATTTGGATTTGGATTTGGACTTCGACTATTCTTGCTAGCTGCCTGCCCTGACCTTCTGCTTTGCCTGACCACTCTTTTGCCTGACCCTCCTGTACCTCGCCTGTGACCTCCTGGACTTGACCTCGGCTACCCTTGACCACTCTTTGTTATCTCCCTTGGATACTTCGCCTGTGACCTCCTGGTTTGACCTCGGCCTGAATTACGGACTTTCGCACCCGGCATCCTCATTCGGGATTCCCTGCCAAACATCAATCTGCACCTTAAGCTGTTATCCTTTGCGCCTGTTAAGTCCTGGGGGCAACCGACTGGGAGAGGCATTACCCGTGTCTCCTACAAGCGGGGGCTTGTCTATAGGCGGAAGTGGCGGTGGAGATTGGGGGATATCGGCTTAAGACAGACGGGTGTTTGGTATAGTCCTGACATTATAACGGGCCAGAAGAAGAATGGACCAAATCCTGGAGCAGGTGCAAGCCTTGACAGCGGCGGTGGAGCACCTGGCTCATCGAGTTGCGGCCCAGGAGAACCGTCCTACTCCCATCGTCCCCACTTCTCAGGGGACTCCGGCCGCAATGTCTGTGGAACCCAAGATCCCACTCCCTGAAAAGTTTTTTGGCGATAGGGCAAAATTTGCCAATTTCCGGGACTCTTGTAAACTGTACTTCCAGCTTCGTCCGGTTTCCTCAGGGTCACAAGAGCAAAAGGTGGGCTTGATTATTTCCCTGCTGCATGGAGACCCTCAGTCCTGGGCCTTTAGCTTATCAGCTCAGGACCCAATCCGCCTATCGGTGGATAGTTTCTTCGCTGCAATGGAGGTCCTCTATGATGATCCTGACAAAGGGGCCTCAGCTGATGCCAAATTACGTACCCTCCGCCAGGGACGCCGTCCAGCCGAAGACTACTGTTCTGAATTCCGGCGTTGGGCGGTTGACTCACGTTGGAACAATCCTGCCCTCTGCGGCCAATTCCGACTAGGTCTGGCTGACTCTATCAAGGACACCCTGGTGAACTACCCGGAACCCCAAACTCTGGATGAATTGATGCATTTGGCCATCCGCATTGATCGTCGACTCCGGGAGAGGCGCCTAGAGAAAGGATCACATCCTGAATCGGCTTCAAAGTCTGAGGCTCTAGTCGCTCAACCTTCAGAAGAGCCCATGCAGCTAGGTGCCACCAGGCTCACCGAAGGCGAGAGACGACGACGCCTATCTGAGGGGCTCTGTCTTTACTGTGGTGGAACCGGCCACATGGTTAGACTTTGCCCAAAGAAACCGTCGGGAAACTTCAGAGCCTAGGGGGTTTCGAGGGGGCCCTCCTAGGCTGTAAGGTATCTCCTCAAGTATCGTCTCCAGTTTTCGTCCCAGTCCAGTTTATGAGTGGTGTTAAATGTGTTAATCTAAAGGCTCTTCTAGATTCTGGAGCAGCTGGGAATTTCCTAGACTCTGAACTAGCGCAGACTTTAGGAATTATGGTACAGACCTTGCCGACTCCTATCCGGGTTTCAGCCATTGATGGCACTCCAGTGGCCGGGGGGTTAGTTCGGTTCCAATCCCCTCCTATGCAAATCAAAGTGGGAGCCAGTCACTCTGAGGTTATCAGGTTCTTGATTTTGAGTATGCCTGGTACTCCTTTGATTTTGGGTTTGCCATGGCTGCAGGAGCATAATCCCCAAATTGATTGGGTTTCGGGGCAAATCACCAAATGGGGACACCAGTGTTTTCGGAACTGCCTAGAATTTCCTCTCAGGGTCGCGCGCCTAGCCCCTATTGGGGTTCCAACTCCATATTTGGAGTTTGCTGATGTCTTTTCAGAAAAGGCGGCAGACAAACTTCCTCCCCATAGACCTTGGGACTGCCCAATAGAACTGGTCCCTGGTACGATGCCTCCCAGAGGGAGAATATTTAATTTGACCCGAGCTGAAACCCTTGCCATGCGGGAATATATCGCCGAGAACTTAGAAAAAGGGTTCATTCGGCCTTCATCTTCTCCAGCAGGGGCAGGGTTTTTTTTTGTGGAGAAAAAGGATGGGGGACTTCGCCCCTGCATCGATTACCGGGGCTTAAATAACATCACGGTAAAAAATAAGTATCCCCTACCGCTTATTGAGGGACTCTTTACTCAGGTGGTTGGGGCGCAGGTCTTCTCTAAACTGGATCTCCGGGGGGCCTATAACCTCATAAGAATTAGGCAGGGGGACGAGTGGAAAACGGCCTTCAATACCCTTGAAGGGCATTATGAGTATTTGGTAATGCCTTTCGGCCTGTGTAATGCCCCTGCGGTCTTTCAAAGTTTTGTCAACGAAATTTTCAGGGATTATCTTGGCCGGTTTATGGTTGTTTACCTAGATGACATTTTAATTTTTTCTTCATCCATTGACGAACATCGTAAACATGTGTGCCTAGTTTTGCAGAAACTTAGGGAGAATTGTTTATATGCCAAGTTAAAGAAATGTCAATTTGAAGTATCTGAGGTTCAGTTTCTCGGTTACATTATCTCCAAATCTGGTCTGTCTATGGACCAATCTAAAGTGAAGGCTGTTTTAGAATGGGAGCAGCCCAGAGATCTGAAGGGCCTGCAAAGGTTTTTGGGTTTTGCCAATTTTTATAGAAGGTTCATTAAGAATTTCTCTGCCCTGGTTACACCACTAACTAACCTAACTAAGAAAAGCGGGTACCCCCCGGTTTGGCCGGCTCAAGCTGTCCAGGCCTTCGGGAATCTTAAGAGGGTATTTAGTGCTGCTCCCGTCCTAGTCCACCCTGATGAGCAACGACCTTTCCTTGTGGAGGTGGATGCTTCTGAAATAGCGGTCGGAGCGGTCTTGTCTCAGTACTACGGCTCACCTGCACGCCTCCATCCATGTGCCTTCTTTTCCAAGAAATTCTCAGCGGCCGAAAGAAATTATGATATCGGCAACAGAGAATTATTGGCCATCAAGCTTGCCTTCCAGGAATGGAGACACTGGCTGGAGGGGGCTCAGTATCCAGTCACGGTCTTTACGGACCATAAAAATCTAGAATACATCCAGTCCGCCAAGAGATTAACTCCTAGACAGGCTCGCTGGTCCTTATTCTTTTCTCGGTTTAATTTTTCTATAACCTATAAGCCCGGGTCCAAAAATATAAAAGCGGACGCCCTGTCTCGGAGTTTCTCTCCCCCTGATTTACCGGAAAGGATGGTGTCTCCCATCTTGCCTCGCTCCCTAGTGGTGGCCGCCATCCAACCCCAACTTCCTGATCTTACTCAGTTCCAGGCCCAAGCTCCTCCTGGGAAACCCGCTTCAGCCCTGTTTGTGCCCTCTACTTACCGGTCTGACTTCTTGTCCCATTTTCACGATACCAAAACAACCGGCCATCCAGGGGTTAAGAAAACCATAGCTTTATTATCACGCCAAGTTTGGTGGCCTTCTCTTAGGAAGGACGTTCAAAGGTTTGTCTCCGCTTGCAAAGTCTGTGCCCAAAGTAAGTCCTTGAGGAGTTCGCCTGAAGGCCCACTCCTTCCATTGTCCATTCCTGCCTCCCCGTGGACCCATCTGGCCATGGATTTTGTTACTGACCTTCCCCCGTCTCAGGGACATACGGTTATTTGGGTAATTGTGGACCGTTTTAGCAAGATGGCCCATTTCGTCCCTTTAAAGAAACTCCCCTCAGCTCAAACTCTTGCTCAACTCTTCATTACTCATGTCTTTAGGATTCATGGTATTCCCATGGATATTGTTTCGGATAGGGGGGTCCAGTTTGTCTCCCGGTTTTGGAGGGCTTTCTGTGCCAGGTTGGGTTTCACCGTCTCCCTTTCCTCGGCCTTCCATCCGCAGTCGAATGGTCAAACCGAGAGAACGAACCAGTCCCTGGAACAATATTTGCGCTGTTTTACGGCGGATACTCAAACTGATTGGGCCTTCTTCTTACCATTTGCGGAATTTGCTTTTAACAACGCCACACATTCGTCCACGGGGGTTTCTCCTTTCCATTGTGTTTATGGCAAGGACCTGAAGTTTTCTGCTCTTTCGGACCAACCCTCTAGAGTCCCCTCCGTGGATGAATGGGTTTCCAAATGGCCAGGGGAATGGAATAAAATCCAGCAACATCTAGCTAGGGCCGCTCTTCAGCAGAAAAAATTTTCTGATCGCAAACGATCGTCCAACTCTAACTTTAAAGTAGGTGACTGGGTTTGGCTTTCAACCAAGAATTTGGCGCTACGCCAGCCCTCCGCTAAGTTAGGACCTAAATTTATTGGCCCCTTCCCCATAACACAAAAAATTAATCAGGTTACATACCAGTTGGCCCTCCCTTCGTCCATGAAAATCTGTAAATCCTTTCATGTTTCACTTCTTAAGTCTGCAAAAAACCATGAACCTAATAGTCCTCCTAGTCCTGTATTAGTTGATGGGCATCAGGAGTTTGAGGTTGCCCGGGTTCTTGATTCTCGCTTTTTTCGGAACTCTCTTCAATATCTTATTGACTGGAAGGGGTACGGTCCGGAAGAAAGATCTTGGGTTCCTGCCAGAGAGGTTCATGCACAGAATTTGGTAAAGAGGTTTCACAGAGAGAATCCTTTGAAACCTAGTTTGGAGGGTCCAGTGGCCCCTCCTCAGGGGGAGGGTAATGTTAGGCACTTACCTCGTCGCCGTCCCTGGTCCCGCGGCGCGCTGTCGGGCGGTCCCCGGCTGGTTGCTGCCCGGCGCTCCCCGGGTGTCCTGGCTCCTCAGCGCGGTTGCGGCGGTCAGGGGTCGGCGGCGCGGGATTGTGTCGGCGGCCGCGCCGCAGCCCGCTCTGCGCGGCTGCGCGGTCCCGTCGGGCTCCCTCGCTGTTCGGCGCTTCCGCCTCCCGGCGGGGGCGCGCTCGATCTTCAACGTGCTCGCGCGCGCGCGCGAGCACGTCACCTTTATGCCTCCCGGCGGCGCTTTCCCCAGCGCGCCCGCCGGGGGCGAGTTTGATTCATCCAACCCTGGCCCTGCTCATAGAGGGAGCCCAGGGACTGGTCGGCCTGTCTGGCCTGGCCGTCCAGTTCCTGGGACCACTCCCGTTTTAGTGTTGCACCAAGCACCTTCGTTCCCTCCTTTTTCCCTGTTCCCCATTGGCCAGATATTCCTATAAATCTGCACTACTCCAGTTTCCCAGTGCCCGTTATAGCCTCTGGGTTCTGGATGTGCGTTGCTGTGTCTTAGTGAAGAATTTGGATTTGGATTTGGACTTCGACTATTCTTGCTAGCTGCCTGCCCTGACCTTCTGCTTTGCCTGACCACTCTTTTGCCTGACCCTCCTGTACCTCGCCTGTGACCTCCTGGACTTGACCTCGGCTACCCTTGACCACTCTTTGTTATCTCCCTTGGATACTTCGCCTGTGACCTCCTGGTTTGACCTCGGCCTGAATTACGGACTTTCGCACCCGGCATCCTCATTCGGGATTCCCTGCCAAACATCAATCTGCACCTTAAGCTGTTATCCTTTGCGCCTGTTAAGTCCTGGGGGCAACCGACTGGGAGAGGCATTACCCGTGTCTCCTACAAGCGGGGGCTTGTCTATAGGCGGAAGTGGCGGTGGAGATTGGGGGATATCGGCTTAAGACAGACGGGTGTTTGGTATAGTCCTGACACCCGGTCCCTTTTGGGATTGGTTTTAGGCTTAGGGCCTTTTAGGTCTGATTGCCAAATTAAAAAAAAAAATAAAAAACACCATGAGGGGGGCATCAGGGGATAGTGATTCGGGCATCCCATTGCAGCGGGGCGGGCTCTGCCCCTTATGTAAGTGGGATCCCCTGGGTAGTTTCAGCACGGTTTGTTCCGCTTGCGCCATGAGAATTGGTTAGACCATAATAGAGCGGCCGCTCAGGTCTTTAGTCCAGTTATTGCTGGTGTGAGCACAACGGTTCACCCATCCCTTCCTTCCCCTAGGAGAGGGGGAAGGCAGCGAGGCGCAGTCAGATGTGGTGCAGAGGTTGGATAACCTGGAGAGACAGTTATCCTTGGTTTTTCCAAAGAAGGCCACCTATAACAGGAGGCATTGGAACCTGTTGCGGAGGAAAGAGATTTATTTGCCTCTTTTGGAGAGTGGGAGGAAGAAGAGTATATAGAGGAGCAGCTCTCAGAAGGCAAGTTACGCTGGTGAGGAAGATAGTAACTCTATTTTTTTCTCTTTTGATGAGGACCCCCTCCTCGCAGGCAAAACACAGAGTCTGCTCTCTTCAGTTTTTGAAACTTTGAATATCACTCTCTCCCCTATTGTATCTTGTACTCAGAATATCCACTGTCAAATCTGTAAAACTGCGTTTGAAATAGTGTATGTACTGTATGTTCTACCCTGTCTGTAATTACTACTTTGTAAAGCGCTACGGAAGATGATGGCGCTATATAAATGAACAATAATAATAATATCACCCCTCCTGAGGTGGAAAAAGAGGGAAGGATGATCTGTTTAAGCCAGTAAGGCAAAGGCAGGTGTTCCCAGAGCAGCCGCACTTTTCTAAAATGGCGTTAAAGGAATGGGAAAATCCTAACAAATTACCGGCTGTTCCTAGGATACTAGACTCTAGGTATCCCTTTCCGGGGGACATGATTAAGCTTTGGTCTTACACACCTGAGGTGGATTCTCCAGTAGCAGGCTTGTCTAATACTTCCATCATGCCATCTGCTACTATGGGATCTTTAAGAGATCCCACGGAGAGACGAATGGATCAATTGGCCCGCCATGCTTTTGCTATGAAAGTATTCTTTCTACGTCCTGTTTGTGCCATGGCCATTGTGTCCCTGGCTTCAAGGAAGAAGATGAAGAAAAAGTTAGCCAGTGCTAAGTCTTGCAGGCTTATTCAAAAGTCCAAAGATTTTAAGGATTGTTGGGACTTTAACTTGTTTGCTATCATTGCGATGGATGATGCAGTCAGGCTAGCTGCTAGAACTGCTCTGCTTGTGGCCTTGCGCCGTTCCTTATGGCTAAGACAATGGTTGGCGGTTGTCGCCGCTAAGAAAGCTCTTATAGATCTACCTTTTTTAGGGAGCAGATTTTTTGGAGAAAAACTGGACGGTATGGTGAAGGATGGCAAACTGCCTCAGAGGAACAGGACGACTCAGCCTTTTCAGAGGACTTCATCATATCGACACTTTTGGACCGGCAGAGGTTTCGTCGTTGCTCCCGTAGAGATTTTTGAGGTAGAGGCAGAGCGTGTAATAGGGCAGGAGGGGCTTGGGGAAGTGGGCCTAATCCTCCAGCCAAGTCCACTCCAGCATGAGAGGGCCCCCTCACCCGAGCGGCTTTTGCATTTTGCTCATATCTGGAGGCGCCACGTGGCGGATCTTTGGATCCTAGAGGTGGTGTCATAAGGCTACAAGATCGAGTTTGCAGCCAGACCACCCGCAAGGTCAGGGGCATCCCGGAACCAGTCAAAGATAGATGCCCTGAGATCCGCAGTTCAGCATCTCTTCAAAAAGGGTTAATTTGTCGGGTACCCTTTCAGGAGGAAGGTCAGGGGTTTTACTCCAACCTGTTCGCAATCCCCAAAAAGGACGGGTCGATGCATCCCATTTTTAGACTTAAAGGGTCTCAACAGGTATATCCGCGTGAAACCTTTCCGCATGGCGACGCTAAGGTCAGCGGTAAGAGTAGTTTGGCCCGGGGATCTTATGACTACTATAGACTTAAGGGACGCGTATCTGCATGTTCCAATTTTTCCAGGGCATCAGAAGTTCCTGAGGTTTGCCCTGGAAGACCAGCACTTCCAGTTTGTGGCACTCCCATTCGGGATATCCTCGGCTCCAAGAGTGTTCACCAAAGTTTTGGCGGGTCTCATGGCCATTTTCAGGAGCCAGGGGATATGCATCATTCCATATTTGGACGATCTTTTAATTTTAGCGGGTCTCTTCAGCGGATCATGAAAGATACGCAGATGGTCCTATCAACTCTGGAAGAGTTCGGCTGGGTGGTCAATTACCCGGAGTCCCATATCACTCCGGCGCCAGTAACGAACTTCTTAGGAATGATTCTGGACACGGTTCAAGTCAAAGTGTTTCTACCAGAGCAGAAGGCTCTGCTAATTCGAAATCAAATAAGAGTACTTACTGGCTTGCCGGCAGCCGACCATTCGGCTAGGGATGAAGCTAGTAGGCCTTATAGTAGCCTGCTTCGAGGCCGTACCTTTTTTCCAGTTTCACATGAGGCTTCTTCAGTGGAATCTGTTGGCAAACTGGGATCGGGCCCCACAGTCGCTGGATCAAGTTTTGTGTTCTGACGCCCTCGGCCAGGCAATCTCTTCTGTGGTGGATGGACCCTCTTCATCTGTCTGTAGGCAGGTCCTTTCTGACACCACAGTGGCAGATCGTTGCCCCAGATGCCAGTCTCACAGGTTGGGGGGGAGGCATCTGGCAGACACAGAAGATCCAGGGACAATGGGGGCTGAAGGAGTATCAGCTTATCATAAATATATTGGAATTAAGAGCAATCCGACTAGTGTTTCAGTGTGCACTCCCCTTGCCTCTAGGCCACAACTGCCCCCTAATCTGGTGTTGACGGCTCTGCAGGGTGCTCCCCTTGATCCTATGATTGACGCTCCATTGGGCATTTTGACGCTTAAGGTGTTATTTTTGGTGGCAATCACCTCTGTGCGGCGTGTTTCTGAGTTAGCCGCCTTATGTATGAAGTCTCCTTATTTTGAGTTACACAGAGACAAAGTAGTTTTTCGGTTAAGCCTGATTTTTTACCAAAGGTCGTCTCTCCCTTTCCCCCTAATCAAGAGATAACTTACCTTCTTTATGCCCAGTTCCGGCTAATGCTAAGGAAAGGGCGCTTCATTCTTTAGATGTAGTCAGAGCCGTAAGATATTACTTGGCAGCTACAGATTCCTTCCGCAAAACGGATTTCCTTTTTTGTTATATCGGAAGGGCCGAGAAAGGGGCTTCCGCCAGCTAAAGCCACTGTCAGTGAGGGGATTAGGCAGGCAGTAGGAAGAGCCTACTCGGCCAAGGGGAAGGAACCCCCTTTTCGGGTCACGGCCCATTCCACTAGGGCCATTGGTGCTTCTTGGGCTTTTCAGCATCAGGCTTCGGTGGAACAGGTTGCAAAACTGCCACCTGGTCTTCGAGTCATGATCTATCTTTTGATGCTTTTTTGATGGTGTTTAGTCCATTTATTTCAATAGCATTTTAAAAAAATAAAAGAGAAAATAGAAAAAGTGTAAGAGAAAGTGAAAAGAACAAAACTTAATTTCTGAGAGTGTTCTCGCGGAGTTCGGTGTAAAGTAACATGGACTCCTATATTGGCCCTCCCGGCCTGCCTCTGTTTTTCTGTTTTTTACTGCTTTTTAAGTAAACTGATCTTGGTGAGGAGACAGCTGCTACTTATGGGCCGGGAGGGGCCGCACCTGTTTTCTTTCTTGCAGTCACGTGATCAGCAAGGTGGTAATCCCAAGTGTAAGGAGTGCCTGGAATGGATTCCCAGAAATAAACAATTCTACAGGTGAGTACCTCACAGAATTGTGTTTTATATTTCCACTTTGGGACTGAATAAAATGTGACTAAGGTTTTTTCACTTGTCGGGTCAGTCCATAGACAGGGACTAAAATATTCATTCAAACTTCTGGAAAGTTTCTAAAGAAGTATAGATACAAATGTATCGAAGTGATCCTAGATCCAGAAAGGAAGTTTATGTCTTCATCTTTTATCCCCTGCCCAGTGCCCCAAAGTAGCCTGTGTTTCTTTTACTACTAAAGCCTTTGGCCCAATATTCATAAAAATACTAAGAGGAAACAGGATGATGGTGAATGATCGCCGCATGGTAATTCATCCAGTTACAACTAAACTGTCACATAATGGCCATTTGGTTGACGTGCTCCCCAATGGTAAGCTGTGTGTACTGTAACTGAATGAATCGCTAGAAAGCATCAGGTGGCGAGGCTGCTCAGCCGGGAAGCAATAGGGCTAACTGCATCCAGTTCGTGTTGTTAAGAATATTGTGCAAACAAGAAACATCTGCTGTTTTGGGGCAATGAGCTGTGGATAGAAGATGACGACATGAACTTCCTTTCTGGGTAGAGGATCACTTTAAAGAAGAGTTGAAGCTCTCTTTTTCACTTAAAAAAAAAGAATCTCTTAAGTTTTTTGTTAGGTTGGAGAATTCCCCAGGTAAATAGATTTTATATTAAAGTGGACCAAAACCCACGCTGATCGATTCCCCAACACCCCCCCCCCCCCCCCCGGGCATTCAAAATAGGGATGGCCCGCTGTGTGAAACTCCTCAGGTCACCCATCATACACTTACCTTCTTTTCCAGTCCAACAGGGCATGCCCGAGCCACGACAGCATCCCCGCTATCCCTCTAGCAGGGCTTTGTGAATGCCCGGAGTGCACAAACTTCCTGTTAAAGGGTAGCAGGGGATGCCGGCGTCAGAGAGCTCGGAGCCACTCGCCTTAGACAAAGGCTTAGGCGAAGGTACGTCAGTGGATCCGAACGCGCTGACTGGTTGAATGGCCAATCGGGGTGCCCCGGGGGCAAGGACTAATACCCAGGATAGTAAAAATGCTGGGTTTTGGACCACTTTAAAGATCGGTTGGTGTCCCTGCGTGGTCTGGGTGTCAGGGGAGGGGGCTAAAATACAGCAGGCGTTTACTATTTGTTTCGACACCCGCAACTCGGGCATATGAACAGGCATAAGTCCAAAATTTTGTGCAATGGGGATGGAAGGAGGGTTGCCTCAAATATTTAAGTTCCTGGAGTTGGGTTTTGAGAATATAAAAATTGTTATCTACCGATAACTGAGATGCATAGAAGAAATAACGAAGCTTTTCAGACAAGCCAAACTGCCTCTGGAATTGAAGGGTTAAATGCACAATGTTCCAGACCAATTAGGTATTCTGTTCTCTTCCAGGGAAGATAGTTGATCAGTATGGGCCGGCTAATGATTAGAAAATGTTTCTCCTGCCGCCTTCCTGTGTGTTTGACATCCGGCTTCCAGCTTGGCATTTCCTGGTCAGCTGCAATTAGCCTCTGTGAACCCTCCCGTCAGCCCAGTTTCTGGGTTTCATGATATGTGAATCATTCACCTGCTTTATACTCGCTGTTGTTTTTCTGGATTAACCAGTTTTATGTTTATTGTAAATCATTATATTATTTCAGCCCTGCATGTACAGCCTAACATTTGTTACACCATGACAATTTTTCTTTTTTTTAAAAAAACCCAGCTCGATCTGCCCATTGTTTCCCTCCCCCCCGGGCATCAAGAGCGCATGCCCACGCTGGCCATTGACAAATGCCTGGCGCTGGCATGCTCCCTGCTAGAGGGATTAGTGGGGATGCAGCCGCCGCTTGCACATGCGCCGTTGGACTGCATAACAAGGTAAGTGTATGGGGCTACCTGGGGGGTTTCATACAGTGGGGCATCCCGGTCTTGGATGCCCTGGGGGGAGGGCATTGATTGGCGTGGGTTTTGGTCCACTTTAATGAAAAACCCAAACCTTTAAAAAATGATTCCCTAGCATCTAAAATTAATATATTTTAGGTATTTAGTCGCTTACTTGTTTTTCTTTTCCCCACTGGGCTGCAACTCTGGATACGGGCGCCCCTATCTTGCCTCAAAAGAAAAGGGCCGTGGTTATAGCTGTGTTTTGCTCAGACAGAGCAGAGCTGGGGTCAGGAAAAGGTCAGCAATCCCAGAATGCAGAGCGGTATAGCCAGAAGACACTTCCTGTCTGCAGGCAGCCTGAGACTCCAGGGTCCGCCATCTTGGGTAGGATGATTTTTAATGTGGGCAATTTGTATGTACAGGGTGGGGGAAACATACAAGATTCTTATTCAGGGGTGAAGGTCTGGTTTAAGAAGTAAGCCCGGGTAATTATCCTAAAATCAATGCAAACAGCACATTCATGAAGGAGGGTCCCGGTTTTACCTATCATAGCCAAGGGATAAAGGAGGGGCTGAGTATCTTTTTTTCATGCAGCAGCATGTTATCTCTTTTCATTTTGCATGCTTCCCCACTGTCCCTCATTTGAAGCAACTGTCCCTCTTTTGAGTTCATGCCCCCCCTGTCCCTCATTGTCCTCATTTGTCCCTCTTTGAGGTGTAACATGCAGATCTGCATCAGTGAATGATTCATTTGCTTATTCAAAGTGTTTCTATTGTTGTAACTGTTACAACCTATCTCCTATCCATCCCTCAATGAGGGGGCGTGGCCTAATTTAACAATTGGCCCTTTTTCCTACCCTGAAAAGTTGAAAGGTTTGATTATGTAGTGATATATGTAGCCAGTAAAGTAGAACTCTCTCTTAATATAGAGTGGCTGAAAGAAGAATAACAAATGTGTGAGGTACGAGGAAAGAGAAATTGAGTAGTTGGTGCTATTTTGTCACTTTTACCTTTTTTATACAAATTTGACACTGTCACAATCATGGGAGAGTAAATGCTCCTAACTGGCGAGTGCGGCTCACATGGCCCATGGGATAGTGGGAAGGGGTGCGGGCAGAGGGTTTTATCTTAGACCATTCCCCCCTGGTTTGTGGTGGCCCACTCTGTGAAACCCCACAGTTTGCTGAGCTTACTCACCTCTCCTCGGGCCCACAGTGCAGCTAGAGCAGCAGAAAGGTATCTTAGCCATATTAGCCTCACTCGCTCCCTTCGACTGTGTGTGGCCACATTCAGTTGTAGCACAGCCGAGAACGGAGGCGAGTGATGCCTGCACCATGGGCTCAGAGAAAGGGTAAAATTTGTGGGCAACTCAGCGGGTTTTAGAGAGCACTCATCCCAGTTTGGGATGCCCCAGATAGTGAGAGTAAGTCTGCCTGGACTATGAGCAATGGTCTGCGTGGCAAAAAGGTGAGTGTTGCATTTTTAATTTTTTTTAAAAAGTCTTAAAGATGCTTGTAAACACGTATCTTCCCTGGCTCTAATAGTACATGGGGGTGCTCTTGTCCAATGAGAGCCACCCGCTGTGACTATGTCACTCAGCAGGTGGCTTTCATTGTTTTCAATGGGGTGCATGTCCTGCCACATCCCCTGCATCTTGGGTGTTGTGTGTGCTGCTGTGGATTCAGCAGGGGCATTTCACCAGGAAGGGGGGGGGAAGCCACACTGCCTATGGGGAATGGGAGAGGGGAAGCCACACTGCCTATGGGGAATGAGAGAGGGGAAGCCACACTGCCTATGGGGAATGAGAGAGGGGAAGCCACACTGCCTATGGGGAATGGGAGAGGGGAAGACACACTGCCTATGGGGAATGGGAGAGGGGAAGACACACTGCCTATGGGGAATGGGAGAGGGGAAGACACACTGCCTATGGGGAATGGGAGAGGGGAAGACACACTGCCTATGGGGAATGGGAGAGGGGAAGACACACTGCCTATGGGGAATGGGAGAGGGGAAGACACACTGCCTATGGGGAATGGGAAAGGGGAAGACACACTGCCTATGGGGAATGGGTTAGGGGGAATGCCATACTGCCTGTGGGAATGGGAGGGGGAATGCCACACTGCCTGTAAGTGGGAGATTCTGCACCTTGCCTATTATTTGGTTCGGGGGGGGGGGATTAAGCACAACATTTGGTTCTGAAGTTTTTTTTTTCTTATCTTTCTGTTCCAAATCCTAGGTGCATCTTATAGGACGAAAAATATGGTGTATAAATATATATATACATATATATTTTGAGGATCAGCTCTGGTAGACAGCAGGATGTTAGCAGTATAGAGGCGAAAAGTTCAACTTAAAGTCCGTGTTTATTCACACAAAAAGTCCATAACACAAAATATCCTTTTTGGGTTACATCACCTTTTCAGGACAAATGCCACAGAATTGCATCAGACAGGCGACGGCCCTTTTTAGTTTTTTGTCCAAGCTTGCACACTTGTAGCCGAATCCACCTCGGGTCCACATGAAATAGCCTGTATAAGAGCTCCCAGCCAGGCACACAGAGTCTCACTCCACAAGTGAGCTCTAGACACAGCCAGTGCACAGCTGAATCCCCAGGCTATCTATGTGGCCCGCAAAACCCGGACCTGGGTAGGGGATGGAGTCCCACCCCGCACTACTCCATCCCAGTAAAGCCGTCCCGGGTTAGCCTTTCGGCTATACTAACATTTCAGCAGCAGACTGCCATTAGCAGCTGATGCTGGAAAAAACTACACAGCTTTATGCACCAAGGCCAGGTACCTTGGTGCCACATACCTACCGTCAATGACGGCACCTTGCACCTTACCACAATATATATATACTGTATATGGGACGGAAGTATAAAAAAAGTTATATGTAAAGTACATTTACCACTGCGGTACAAGTGCTACACAAGCTGTGACAGTAATATTTACAGTATATACACAACCACAGTTACCGGCTACAGTGAGCAATGCAGATATATATATGTATACAAAAAAGGGAAAACCCACAGGGAAACAACCAGGAAGGGCAAAGACAGGGCAAGTCAGGAACAGCGCTAACAAGGATCCAAAAATTCTGGTTTTCAGATTTTTAGGGCGCTAACAAGGATGGTTATCCCTCAAATAGATGCAGCTGGGACCAATGGAGAGAAGAAAGAGGGTATCAGTGTATCCTTCAGGGCATACACATGTACAGACATATGGGCTAGACATGTTTTTGCTGTCCATGGGGCTCATATTGAAAGACAGTTGCCTGCTGTTTCTTTAAAGCAGACCAAAACCCGTGAATTTCACCCCTGGGTTTTGATCCACTTTACAGAGGCATCCCGATTTGGAATGCTGTGTTTGTGAAATCCCACGGTTCACCATATACTGACATAGATTCGGAGATCCTGTGGGCTCTCTCTAATGAGCATTCTTTGCCTTGCATATTAATGCACGACAATGAATATTGAATGCTGACCGCTTTGTCTGGCTGCGCTAACCCATCACAAGCCATTCAAATATGGCTGCTCTGGGTGTATGTAGGGGATGCCACTTGGGGATAGCCAGATTTATAGGGGTTTGGTTATGGGAGATAAGTATAGAGTTTTTTGTTTTTTTTGCCTGCAGAATGAAATTAAGGGGTTTGGTCTGTTTTAATATTTTATTTATTTTTTAATAAACCCTAAGCTTGTAATCCAGCAGAGATATAGATCCTTCTAAGGTGATTATTGGGGCAAATTATAGAATAGGAGCTTCTGAAAGGCACAATGGTAATGGATGGTATGATTGGGATGCGTTATGTTTGTTATGTTATGGCGGCTGTTTAATTGAATGGGGTCCAACCATCACATTACAGGTTAGAACACAATATAAGCTCTATATCAGGGGTGTCAAACTCATTTTCAGCGATGGCCACATCAGCATTCTGGTTCACTTCAAAGGGACGGTTAAAAACGGTTAATAACACGAAACACAATGCAAATCCTACCACTCAAATGTATGGTTACAGACACAGAAATGTGACCAGGGCAGAACAGCCCTACAATCATTTTTTACAAACCACCTGGCAAATGCTAGCAATAACCCCTGCAGAAAATGTGGCAGTAAGTTGGATGGGTTAGGCAGGCCCCCTGCCTGCTTAATCCACCCAACCTATCTACGTCTAGCACAGCACTCAGCAGCACCACACACAGATGTGAAGATGGGTGCCACCCAGCTTCTGACAGAGGGTCACATCTCAGAAATGAAAATGCAGATATATTAGTCATGCCGATACTCTCTCATTGCTGTAAGCTACAATGAATGCTTTGATGTAAATGGCTCTTTATTATAATGATCACTATTCAGTTCTGCCATCAGAACACGATGTTCCCCCGCCAAATGCCTAGCACCTCGGCCCCCTGTCCTCTCTGCCACATTAAATAGGATTTAGCAGTCTTTATTGCAGCTATTTCCATGCACCCGTGGTAAATCACCCTAGATGATCCCCTTGGTGTTTTTTGTTCTACCCACTGCAGGGGCAAATTTTCCACTGGGAGGGTTGTGCAAATAATACTCTGCTTGGATTGCAGGCATTTGCATTTGCCCGAATCAGTGGCCCTAACCTATCTGCAGAAAACAGGATAGCTAGGCTAAAGCCCCCCCCCCCCCCCCCCCCCCCCCCCACGGCGATTGCCCTATTTGGCCTCGCCTAGAAACCGCCCTGGTCTGAACATTCATAATTCAGGTACTCCAGAATCCCAATTCTGTTAAAAGTTTATGGGAGCAAAATGTAGATGGAAAATTAGGCATTTTTAATGTAATAATAAACTAAAAACTAAATAAAATAAACTAAAAAAGTATATATACAAAGAAAATACCAAAAAGAAAAGTTACACATCACATTCAGTTTACAACTAAAGTAAGTGGCCCAAAAAGCAGGTATACGCAGGCATTAGGTCAATCATAAATATGTTTTGTGTACATAGCAAGGCATCTGAATGGGGGGAGCAGAATGGGGGATCCCATGGGCCAAATGATGTTATTTCTCAGAGACCAGGGAAACCACTGCACAAGAAAGGCTACATAAAGTTTGCATTATTATGCCCCCCTACACCAGATATCCTCATTCTTACCAAGTTTGGTCCAACACCAGCTGCTGCAATCATTATGCAACCGGTATGTACTCAAAAGAGACTAATATAAAGCGAAAGAAGAAAAAAGAAAGATAAGGGGTGAGGGGAAGGGGGGGCAGTAAAGAAAAGAGTGCTATAAAATAATATTAATAATAGAAAGAAATGGGGTGAGAGAGGTAGGGAAAGAAAAAAGGGCTGGGGGGAAAGGCTTAGAGTAGACCTCAGAGCTCCAGACATATGGGCCAGTATACTCATGGCTTGCAGGCCAAACCATCAGCGTCAAGCAATTGTGAAATACCAGCCCCTGCATACGACCAGTGTTTTTTCATGGGACCTTCTAGTTCATGTTGATGGGCAAGTAAGAAGACTTCATACTGTATATATGTTTAGGGGGAGTGAGGTGCTTTTCCCCCCCACTACTTTCCAACTACATTCAACTGTTAAGGGATCCCAACGACCCTCCTTACCAATTTAAAGGAGAAATGGTGTCAAGCCTGCCCACTATGTATGCACCAGAAAAGCACCTGACTTAGACCAAAAAGTATAGAGGCTGGTATGGCTAGAGCTGGCCATTCAGTCTCCAAGATCTGGGAATACCGGCCCTGATGCCTGTCTGTAGCTTCAGGGGGAGAACCTTTGATCCTTTGTTTAAACAGAGATCGTCAAACCTAACAAAACTGGGGTAATCCAGGTTGAATTTAAAGTGATTGACCACCCAATAAAAAAACAAAAGTGTACTCCTTTTGTCCAGCGCAGCTGATAGATATCATTCAGGTGATCACCTGATCTCTGGATCCAAGCCTGGGGCACAGCCATGCATCCTGTACCACATGGGTCTGAGATTGATGGCATGTCGGCAACCCGCCATCAGTCACAGGAGCGCTGCCAGCCCCTCTCCATTCATTGCAATGGAGGATGTGTGCAGAGGCCTGACACCCCCCTCCATTGTAGTGACTGGAGAGGGCGCGGTCACCCCCTTGTTGCTGATGCAAGTGGTGTCAGACGTGCAGGCAGTGGAGTGGGCTGGGATCCAGCAATAAGGTAAATTGTGGGTTGTCGAACTCGAACTGATGAGCTGCTGAGGACAAAAGGTGAGTACCCTTTTGTTTTTTATTGGGTGGTTAATCACTATAACTTTAAATGAATCCAAACAGCAACACTATTTTATACTCATCCAAAGTACCCAGTTTGGGTTCCAAAGCTGTCCCCCACCCTGTATCTACCAATAATAGCCTTTTTTTTACTCCTCTTTGTCCTTGTCTTCAGCCACGCTCCAAAGGCTGCATCGTCCCTCAGCCCCCAGAACGCTACGCTAACTCACCTCTCCTTGAGCCCACGGTGTGGATAGCCACACTTATGAGTGGTGCGTGCAATCACTACCTCCCTTTCGGCCACGTACAGCCATTCCCCACCTGTGATGACGATGCTGGCTATGCATGCGCCTTGGTCTCGGGGAAAAAGGTGAGTTTACTGGGTGCCCTGGGGGGGTTTCACACAGTGGAGGGAGAATGTAAGCCTGCCCTGGGGTCTCATAGATTCCTGGGTGGAATTTAAAAAGCTTTCAGTGCCTCTTTCAGACACACAAATCTCAAGCCTTGACCCACCATAGGTTTCAATTTGTTGACTGTCATTTCCTAATCACCTGTCACAACTTAGTCAGGAGACACAGACACACAAGTAAAACTTTTGATGGAAAAGGGCTTGTTATTTGTGTGGCTCAAGACACAGCACTATGCTTGAAAGCTTTGTGAGCAGACATAGGCTTTGCCCCCCTGGCCAGGCTGCGTAATATATATATATATATATATATATATATATATATATATATATATTCCTCTGTTCATGCCAGTTATCTGTCCTCTATTACATGGCAGTTATTGGCAATGCTTTGCAAAACCATTGCACTTCCCCCAGTAAAGGGAAGTGAAGCAAATGGCAGAGAGTGATCTGGCCATGATGAAATATATGGTCTGATATTTGGTGAATCTGCTGCTATTTGTGTTGCAAGACTTTTCTCCCTGGCTGAGTCTCCATTGGTGTTAAATGTAAAAAGACCTGAAAGGCTAGCAAGTGTCCATGCTGAATTAAAGGAAAAGTATCCTTATGTCAGCCCCATGCCCAGTGCCATGGTCACCCTTTTGGGGGCGCCACCCAAAGGTTTACACAGGGTGTAATTTTTACCTTGTACATTGCCATGGAAGATCATGGCACTATATATAACCAATAATTATAATGACCGGAGGTCTGTTTTAATATTGTATGTTTAGAACTACAGTTACATAGTAAATATGGCTAAAAAAAGCCAAAAGTTCAACCAAAGGAAGGGGATGAGCAAAGTTATTTTTTATTATTTACAGATAACAGCTAATAGTAACATGTTAATGTTTTTTTTTCTTAAAGTGCACCAAAACCAGATTGATTCCCTCTCCCTGTGGGCATCTAAAATCAGGGTGCCCTGCTGTGTGAAACCCCCCAGGTCGCCCATACTTTTACCTTTTTTCCCGGTCCAACGGCGCATGTGCGGCCGCAACCCCTCTATCCCTCTAGCAGGGCGAGTGCCCGAGGCATTTGTGAATGACCGACGCGGGCATGTTAGAGGGTAGTGAGGGAGCTGCTCGCCTTAGACGAAGGCTTAGATGACGTAACGTCAGTAGATCCGAGCACGCTGATTGGATGAGCGACCGCGCATGCGCTGTAGGATCGGGAGAAGGTGAGTTGCTTTCGGTGACCTAGGGGGCTCCACACAGTGGGGCACCCCCCCCCGATCGATAGTTAAAATCCTGGGTTTTAGTCCACTTTAAGACAGCATCTATAGCTGGTGATGCTGTAACAAGCACCTTTGGGCGGCCTCCAATAAAGTTTATACACCAGCTCCACTGCTGGGAGATGCCATAAAATAGTCCAGGGATGGCCGATTCCCTTTCCCTTAGACATCTGGATCTGTGTGAAACCCTGGCGGTCGCCCCATTAACTCACCTAGCTGCTGATCCTTAGGCGCGGCCCCGCTTTATCTTTATCTTGACAGACAGTACCAGTGCCAGGCATTTGCCATGGGAACGCTGAAACAGAATGCCCTCTTAAAGTGGACCCATCACTATTCTGGTGATAGATCCTTGTCCCTGGGGCATCTCAATTTGGGATACCCCTCTGTGTGACACCCCTCAGATTGCTCACTCAACTTTCTTTCCCACCGTTCTCATAGTGCATGTGCGGGATCTTATCCAATCATACTAATGCACGGCATAAAGCATTGGTTAGAATAAAGCATTGGCACAGGGGGTGGTGGAAGCTGCATCTGGGGTTTACATGTGGAGTGTGCGCTCTCCCATTTGGATAAGCTGGGAGCAAGTACGTGCCTCCGCTGCACGGATCCTGGAGATACGGCCATGTCCCTCAATCGGAGCGAGGGACCGGAAAGCAAAATCTCAATGAAATGTGCTCCACTGATTGGCCGAGAAAATGGTCTGAGCGGCTGCCACCCCTCCTTTGTATCCACTGATTGGGCAAGTGGCATGGGAGGAGGAAAAAGTGAGTTCCCAAGTCGGGATGCCACAGATAGTAGGAACAAAACTCAAGATAGTGAACAGAGAGCATTAACCATTCCTTAACCTTTTTTTCCCTGTTGTTGCGTTTAGTAAACCTGGCACCTCCGGCAGCATAACAAGGAGCCATTCACGGTGATGTTATTAGAGCTGCAGAAACTTTCTTTGATATAGTTATGTAATCGAGTGTCATTAGGGGAACATAAACCATCCCGCCGTCAGTAGAAGTTTATTTCAACCACATATTTATGAGCTCATCCGCCGCCACTGGCAAGCTATCAACTAGGAACTTAAACAAGAATCCACTACCTTTTAAAGCAATGAGATCTATCGCCTGGGGTTTGGTCAGTGTTACAGCGCCATCCCTAGTTGGGATGCCCCTGTGTGTGTGAAACCCTGAGATCTCATCTCAATTCACATTCCCAAGGTGCAGGCACCAGCTCTTGTCCAATCAGAACTCACCGATGCATATTTTGGGCTTTTTTCATCAAGGGATAGCGACAGGTAGCGAACGGTGAGCGCCGGGCACTGTACGCAATACCACATTTATCAGAGCGATTCCGGTGAGCGACTCTAACAGCGCCATGTAGCGTCCGATTCATCATCACAGACAGCTCAGCGTATAGCGCCAGCGCTCTAGCTTCCAGAGCACCTGGTATTACCTGTCACTACCTGTCGCTCTCCCATACATTTCAATGGATGTTACCTTTCTTCTCAGGGTTTTCTTTTAATTATTTTTTTTTTATTTATCAAATCATTGTGTGACCTCTCCTGGCCTATTAAAAGTCATTTTTGAAAACTTTTTGTATTTTTTAAATTTTTATGCAGAATTGTCATTACAGGTCTGTTATTAAAGTATTAATGTCACAGGGTCATAACAATGTAATTCCATATGTTTTTGCTTTGTTACTAGTGAATATGTGTTAAAAAAACAGACTTTAATCACACAGCCTCTGGCGCTCTGGGCTACAGAGACCCAATTTTGAGCGCTGGCGCTGTGTGAGGCTGTTTTTTTGATGAATATGGTTTGAGTCGCTAACACTGACCAGTCACTACCATTCACTCCCATATAGCTCTGTACTGGTGTTATAGCGGCTCACACATCAATGCCGTCCATGTTACTACAGTGTCTGAGGCGCTCTGTAATAGCGACTCACGGCTGATCAGAGCGACCGCAGATGAGCGGCTGTACAAACACTCATCTGCTGTTACCTGCCACTACTAATGAATCAGCCTGATAGCATATTCGGCATTTGTTACCCTCACACACCAGGTGTATGGCGGGACGGCAGGGGGCAAGTTCTTATAAACCCAGGGTGACTCTTAGTGGGCTGCTGGGGCTCTACCACAGGGGGTGTTGGTACTCATTGTGCTGCACAGAGATAAATGTTTCACTCAAGGTAGGCAAAAGCAGAGTTCCTCTTTATTAAACGTCAAACAAATGGCACAGTAGCAGTACACAGACTTGGCATGCAGCTGATTCCTCTCCTTACACAGCCAAGCCTTGACAAATAGACAACTAGGACTTCCTCCACTGGATTCCCACAGGAAGCCACTGCTCACTTGCTGGATCAAGGTATTCCCGACAGGTGCTGCTCTCTTTCTGACTGCTCTATGACAAATCAAAGTGGTATAGAACACTATCTACAGGGTCTCCCTCCCTTATATAACCTCTAACTGGCTTCTAGAACCCATGCTTATGTTCACATGCCAACAGGTTCTGGTTAGTTCCCTCCAAATTCTTTCAACCAATAGCTGCCCTCTCTGCTGTTACACTATTTCTATCTTCCTTCCCAGGTCTAGCTATTAACTCTTTCTACCTGCTTCTAGAGTTTTAACACTGATTGCCTAGGATGTTCCAAATGTAAGTCTATGGCTGTGTCTCCCTGCAGCCATCTTGTGTCCTAAAAACGGCCCTAAAACTATCAATGCACTTTCCTTGTCTATTTCCAGAAAAGGGTTATAACTAGAGATGAGCGAACTTCTCAAAAATTCAATTCGGGCGATTAGCCGAATTTCTCAAAGAAATTCGGGTTCGTCCGAATCTAACTTTAGCAAATCGCTCATCTCTGGTGGGAGCGGGGAGGCTGGCTGCGCTGTCAGCGGGCGTCGGAAGCCGGCTTCCGCCGCCCGCTGACAGCGCAGCCGGTCTCTCCGCTCCCACCATGCCGGCATTTTTTTTTTATTTCAGGGAAAATTCGGTCAGCACGAACCACTAAAAATTCGGGTTCGTGCTGAATCGAATTTTCCCTGAAATTCGGAGCGAATTCAGGTTCGTTAGAACCGATTCGCTCATCCCTAGTTATAACTAATGTTATTTATATCTTAAGGGTGTTCCTAAATGACTAACTGGCATGTTACTTTAAGTTCACATCCCTACACAATGGGTTCTGAATGGTACAATTCCACAGTGCTTCAAGTTCACCAGGGACCTGCAAAGCAAAAAAACATTATTAGTATTATTATTATTTACTTATAGTGCACTTTTGAATTGTGTGGTGATGTACAAACTAAAAATTGCAGGAGAATGGTACACTGAATAATCTTCACCATGTTCTTACCCAGGAACTTGCCAAGCAAACAGAAAAACATTGGCCTTTTAGGCCAATTATCCAGCTGCTGCATAAAGTATGTGCCATGTGCTTGTATTTTCAATGTTCACACCCTGCTGCTGCTCACCTTTCCACACCGCAGAGGAACTTTGCAAGCAGGTGGAATACCACTTTACATATGTTAAAAGGAGTGTGTGAGCAGCATCAGGCAATAGTGGAGTTCCAGCTACAAAATACCCAGGTGAGTAGAAGTGCAGACCAACAGCACGTCACCACCAATGAGTAGGCCTCCATTAGGGACATTTGTGCCGTGCTGCATTGCTTCCAATACACCACCAATATGGGCAGCACTGGCAACGTCATTGTCAGCGCTACTATCCCTATCCTTTGCCTGCAAGGCAAAAAAACACATCAGGACATGACAAAGGATGGAATAGTGGCACAGGAGGAAGCAGAGGAGAAGGAGGAAAGCACATTTACACAGGTGTCAGGCCAGTCCACATGTGGACTGACAGCTGGACTGACAGCGTCCAGCCAAGGGACAGTTTTGGAGGCTTCGGAGCAGGGTGGCACCCAGCACAGCTCACATGCATCACTGGAGAGTGGCTGGAGGGATGTGGAGGAGACACCCCCCCACTGAGGACAGCTTATCCGTGAGTCAGGGCAGCCTACATGCTCTAGTGCCTGGGGAACAACCGCAGAGTTGTCCACATAGTCACCAGTGGCAATTACTGGGTGGCCACCCTGCTGGATCCCCGCTATAAGGATAACATCACATGCTTGATTCCACTACTAGAGAAAAATGAAAATAAACATATGTACTCTGGTGGAGGCACAACTGGCAGAGTTCCCAAATAACATTGAGGGCTCAGTGGCGGTATGTGGCGTAGCAGGAGGAGGTGGAAGACACGGGTCATTTGCATGCTTTGCCACCAGTCTCTGAAGCTAGGGAAAAGTCTGCATAATCTCTGCACAACGTCTGTCACCAGGGACCTGCAAAGCAAACAGAAAAACATTGTCAGTATTATTGTATTGATTCCACCACTGGACTGTGAAAGAAAAAAATTTTAGTAAAAATGCAACCTGAAAGGCACTATTGAGTTCCCATCTGACATTGTTGCCTCAGTGGCAGTACGAGACTGAGGAGGAAGTCGCCAATGCTGGAGGGGCACCAGCACCTCAGAAATGAGGGTAAGCATGGCCACAATGTGGGACACATTCGATTCTCCACTGCATCCACCACCATTGGGTACATCCCTTAGTGCCAGAAGGCAGACTTTGACTCACATGGTGGCTGAAAATCTACCATTGAATTTCTGGGTGGTAAATTGGACACATGACAAGAACTTGCCCTTGATGCCTTGGAGGTGCTGCCCTGCCCTGCAAGTGCCCTATGAGAACGTGTGTTCAGCACTGCAGGGGGCATCATCGCCGACAAGAGGATCAGCCTATCCACAGCCAACGTGGACATCCTTACATTTGTTAAGATAAACTAGGCCTGGATCCCATGGGACTTGGCTGTACCAGCACCTAAGCAAGTGGTAAAAGTTTTGGCTACCTCCACTTCCACCTACTCCGCCTCTTCCTTCCCTCCCGCCACCGCCACCGCCTCTGCAGCTGCCATATATTCTCATATATCCTGTGTTGGTGGTGGGGGTGGTTTTCCCGGTCTTGAGTAAAAACTGCTGACTAAAAGTTCGAGAATTTGTCTGTGACAGAGGCTCTGTCTTTTGGATGTCATCACTATTCAGTTGCCCACCGGGTCATTCACTGGCCTTTTCTTAATTAGGTTCCAGACAATGTCATTGTATTTTGATACTGTTACAGGCAATGTCATTGTAGTTTGGATTGTATTATAAACTGCCATTGTGTTAATTGATTACGTCACAGACAATGGCATTGTTCGGATTGAGTGTATTACAGACGTCTCTATTGTATTGCTGATTGCGTCACCGGCAGAGTTGAGGGATTGTGTGCCCTGCTGCTATTGGTCGGTGTGTGTGTCATGCAATAGGAGACTTGTGTATATAAGGCCTAGAGTGGCACTAATAAAGACACTTCACCTTCACCCTCAATACTGAAGTTCTGTCTCTTATTGGGGGAAACGCTATATTACAATTCACTAGCCCTTGTAAGGGCTGTTCCTGTTTCCTCACGGACGACTCTGGGATTCCGGCAGCACCTCTTACGATTGGGAAAAGGACGTCTCGGGCGGTGAAGCCCTCCGGCAATAAAGGTTATCGCTACAATTGGTGGCAAGCGGTCGGATGGTCCTTTGTACCCAGAGAGAGTGCTACCCTGATGGAGAGTCAGCATGACAAGTTGAAAAGGCTGACCCTGAAGGATCTACTCGAGAGCCGGGGAAGGTCAGCTAGCAACCGCCCACGTCGGGAACTGATAGCCGAGCTGATCGAAATGGATCATGCAGCAGTGAGGACTGAAACCAATATAGAGGCCGATGAAGACGCTGCTCTCGTTCAAGCGGTTCGGAACAGATTGTCGGTCTATGGCCGAATCCATCACAAGAACTGATCGACCAAGTCTTCGCCGCAGCGGAGGCAGAGGCCAGTAAGCGAAGGGAAGATCGGCGACTCGCAACCCAGCAGCCTCTCAGCCTCAGTTACACTGGGGGGAGAAAGATTCCATTTGCAGCATTTAAGTCCTTCCAGGAAAGTGACGGCAAGATTGACGGATTTTTGGCCGATTTTGAATGGCAGTGCGCTTTACACCGGGTACCCACGGAGGAATGGGTCACCATATTATCAGGGAAACTATCGGGGAAAGCTTCCGATGCTTTCCGGGCCATCCCTGATGCGGACATACCACACTACCATCTGGTAAAGGAGGCTTTGTTAGCCCGGCACGCTGTCACCCCGGAAGCCTACAGTTGTTTTTACTAGAACATTTTCTCAATGCCTTGCAACCAGAGCTAAGACTGTATGTGTGTACAAGACCAGCACCCTGTGAGTACATGTGTGTGTACAAGACCAGCACCCTGTGAGTACATATGTGTGTACAAGACCAGCACCCTGTGAGTACAACTGTATGTGTGTACAAGACCAGCACCCTGTGAGTACAACTGTATGTGTGTGTGGGTGTATCATCTTCACCCTCAATACTGAGTTCTGTCTCTTATTGGGGGGAAACGACAAGACCAGCACCCTGTGAGTACATGTGTGTGTGTACAAGACCAGCACCCTGTGAGTACAACTGTGTGTGTGTGTGTGTGTGTGTGTGTGTGTGTGTGTGTGTGTGTATACAGGCCCGGTAGACAAAACGGTAATGCAGATGGATTATCCCGGCAAACAGAACTCTGCCCCTAACAAGAGTCCGGACAGCCCCATGTTAACCCGAACAGGGTCAATCCGGGTCTGCCGGGTGTTCCACAAAAAGGGGGCATTGTGACAGAGGCTCTGTCTTTTGGATGTCATCACTATTCAGTTGCCCACCGGGTCATTCACTGGCCTTTTCTTAATTAGGTTCCAGACAATGTCATTGTATTTTGATACTGTTACAGGCAATGTCATTGTAGTTTGGATTGTATTATAAACTGCCATTGTGTTAATTGATTACGTCACAGACAATGGCATTGTTCGGATTGAGTGTATTACAGACATCTCTATTGTATCGCTGATTGCGTCACCGGCAGAGTTGAGGGATTGTGTGCCCTGCTGCTATTGGTCGGTGTGTGTGTCATGCAATAGGAGACTTGTGTATATAAGGCCTAGAGTGGCACTAATAAAGACTTCACCTTCACCCTCAATACTGAAGTTCTGTCTCTTATTGGGGGAAACACTATTGGGTCGATTCAAAGAAACATGTAACAGCTTGGATTTTGGTGCCGATCAGCCTATTTTTCACGTCCGCTCGTGCGTTCGTATGAACTTGCGAGTGATTCTATAAGCAAATACGTTTCTATCCTAAAATTTACGTCCGTTCGTATGGCAGTTCGGGAATCAGACCTATGTCAGTTTCCATCCTGAATTTTCCGTTTCATTTCTCAGGTTGCAACATTGGTTTTGCCCTTTTTCCTTTTTTTGTCTGGACGTAAATCCTTCTGATCTGGCGGCTGCGCACTACAAACTTACCTCATTAAAGTGCATTCTAAATATTTGGTCTTTTATTTTTCTTTATTTCCTTCATTTTGTAGTAACCAACCATTAATGAATGCATTTGCATAAGTAAATCTTACTTTGTTTAATTTTTAGTTAACTTGCATTTTTTACTTGTGGATTTAATTTTAATATTTTGGCTTCAAATGGTACAACTTAAAATTTTGTGTGTGGTTACCCACACCCTCTACATACAGATTGCTCTCAAATATTAAAAAACACCCAGCAACTTCTGCATGTTATGAGCCTAGAAACAGCCAAGATGGCGGCTCAGGTATTATCGGGCAGCCTGCAAACAGAAAGGGCCTTGTGACTGTGTTGCTCTGCATTCTTTGATTTCTGACCTTTCCGTGCCCCCAGCTCTGCTGTGTCTGTGCAAAATACAGCAGTAACCCACATCCTGCACTTTATCCCGCTCTCCTCTCCTCAGTAAGTGTGATGCATCTGACCAAAGATGTGCTTAAATAATTAAACAAAGCAAAGGTAAACAACTACACCCATAAATGCAATCTAAAAATATTATTCTAGTACATCAATTTAAAAATAAATACCAAAGGACATAAGTTTCTTTAATTAACTCAAATATATTGCCAAATAAAGGTTTACATGCAAAGGACTAATTAAGGTCCACATTAAAATGCTTTTATAAGGCATACATGAATCAGGTATGCATTGCCATACAATTTATGGCCTCGGCCATGCTGATACATGCAGTTCATTGGAGCTCAAGACGCGCAGACTCCTCCACATAGCCAAAAAACCTGTTCAAGAACAGCAATCCGACTGCTAAAAGGTGTCGGCAGTGGCTTTCTTTTAAAACGTATTTAGAGGTTTGAAAACTGTTCTCTGAATCACACCTAAACCCATTAGATTATCCTAAGTTTTACGTTTTCATCCTAAGTTTTAGGATTTGATCCTAAGTTTTACGTTTTGATCCTAAAATTTAGGAACGAACTTGCGATGATCGTAAGAGCATATACGCATTCGAACGTAGGCTCGTGCGAGTCGTAAATGGCCAAAAAAACAGGAAAAAATGACTAACACCCACCCAAACTTACGATTCTCGATCCGAAATCAATTAACTTTTGCTCTTTGAATCGAGGGGTATATTACAATTCACTAGCCCTTGTAAGGGCTGTTCCTGTTTCCTCACGGACGTCTCTGGGATTCCGGCAGCACCTCTTACGATTGGGAAAAGGACGTCTCGGGCGGTGAAGCCCTCCGGCGACAAAGGTTATCGCTACATTGTCCAATGTAGAAGGTGAGATTATCAGCAGCTTTGGCTTAGTCAAGCAGCAGTAATGTGTGAAAGCTTTCAGTAACCCTTTAGTTAATGGAACACAAGACTATGATCCCCTATATCTGAAGAAGTTGAATTACAGCAAAAAGGGTTAAATCTGTCATATCTCCCTTAGCCAGGCATATTATTAGCAAACCAGAGTGAGATGCAGGTGGTCAGAGGTGAGTATTTGTATTATACCCCCAGTAAGTACAATGCAGGTGGCCAGAGGTGAGTATTTGTATTATACCCCCAGTAAGTACAATGCAGGTGGCCAGAGGTGAGTACTTGTATTAAATGCCGAGATGTGAGATTAAATGTGCCCCAGCAGCTGCCCATCCTTGGAGTACAATGAGGACAACAGTCAGATGTGCTTCTATGTCCCTCACTGACACCGTCCTGTCTAGGTGCCCCAAAAGGACAGTTTTAGATGCAGCCTCCTCTGCCGTCCTATGTGCCCAGAAAAGGACAATTGTTTTTCTTTTTTTTTTTGCCAACAGGCCTTAATCTGTCCCTCACTCAGCAGCAGCAACCTCTCCCTATTCTAGTCAGCGCTGGTGTGCTGTAGGATGCGTGTAGGTTTGTTAAAGTGGACCAAAACCCAGGATAGTCAAAAGTTTTAACTATCCTGGGTTCTGGTCCTTTCCCTAGGGGCACCCTGATTGGGGGTGCCCCGCTGTGTGAACCCCCCCCCCGCAGATTGCCACAGTAACTCACCTTATCCTGGTCCCGCTGCACGTCTAAGAGCAGCGGCCCTGGCGGCTGCATCCTCTGCTCCCTCTAACAAGGAGCGTGCCTGCGCTGGCCATTCACAAATGCTCTTAGACGCGCAGTGGGATCGGGATAAGGTGAGTTGCTGCGGCGATCTGGGGGGGTTTCACTCAGCGGGCCAACCCTGATTGGAGTGCCCCCGGGGAAAGGACCAAAAGCCAGGATGTTCAAAATCCTGGGTTTTGGTCCACTTTAAGTAATTTCATATTTGAAAAATATGCAAAATGTATTTGGGAAAGTTCAGAGCTAGTTAAATTGATTGCAAGCAATTCTGATTTATTATAATTTAGTTTGAAGTTGAAGATTGTTGTCCGAATGATTCTATTAATGAAAGACATCTTGGAAGTAAATTAACAGCGTCTGTAAGCGATTAAATTAACAGCATATGCAGCTAATTTTATATCTTGCTTTCCTATTGTTATGCCCTTAATACCCCTATTCTTCATTATGTGATTAAGGAGGTGTTCTAAATGAAGGTCGAATAATATAGGAGAAAGGGGCACCCCTAGTACCATTAGAGATTGTAAAGGTTGATGACAAATGTTCATTAATTTTAACCACTGCTGTTTGGTTGGCGCAGAAGCGATCTCCGATCCCTACGTTTTTATTGGTAAATTCTAGGAATGGCCAAGACACCCTTATTCCCGAACAACTAATTTTATTCGTAACAGATGTGAAAATCGAGAAGCTCCGGTTGATCCCACACCCCGGCATAATTCCTGCCTGATAAGCTGATATAATTTTTGGTAGAATTTTACCTAATCTATTAACTAATAACATGGCATAAATCTTTAAATCTAGTGGCGGTAATTTGCACAGTTCTAGCGTTCTTCTCCTGGTTTTGGAGATCACTTTAGAGTATGTCTTTAATTCAGTTCCCTGGGGATCGGATGGTCTTTATCTATAAAGTTTGCCACCTTTGTATGGGATAAGGATATATTGTGTTGTGTAGGGTAGATATGTGTCAGGTGGCTTGGACCATGGTGGATCGGGCCAGTGTCTGCACTGAGTACTGTCAGTCTGGCACCTCTTATTGAATAGTTTCAGCAGCAGTGATGGGTGTATGGCCGTGCTCAAAAGAAGGATGTAGCTTTGGAGGATCACAGATGGGGGTGATGTGATTGGGCGGCTGAGGGTGAAGGCACCAGTGATTTGGTACTAAGGGCAGGATCGTGGGCCAATGAGAACTGGCCATGGAGATTGGCACCCAATCGGGTGCAGAGGGCAGGCCACGGGCTTAGCTCTGTCATCCTTCTGAAGTCCAGGCGGCCTGCTGGCGCTCCCCACATCACATGCACTCCCGTCTGTCTATTCACTTAAATGCAGGGGTGCATGTATGTGTGTTTCTTTTCTTTTTACTTATTAGCTCTGATTCAGCGCTAATGAAGGGTGGTAGGACAGGGGGGATGTTTAAATTGCTTAAACTGGTGGGAATGGCCCTTTAAAGTCTCCCTGCCTCTGATAGGGTAGTTAGAACCAATAGTTAGTCAGGCCACGCCCCTAAACACTGATTGGTTCCTGGGTCTATAAAAGGGTGGCCCATCCCTGTTGCACTTTCGGCCTTGGAGCGAGGAGAACTTCTGAAGGGATGACTAGGTGGGGTCAATCTAGTCATAAGTGAGTGCCCGGGTTATCCTGTGAATGTATGAGAGACCCCAAGCCTGAGAGTTGAATAAGTTACCTAATAAAAGGGGCGCCTTCCCCATTGAAAAAAATCAAAAGACTTTATTAGGCTGTATTTTGTCCAACTACCCAATGAACATCTGGACCCGCCTTGGACAGCTGCCTTAAAGTGGACCAAAACCCAGGATTTTGACTATCCTGGGGTTGGTCCTTGCCCCTGAGGCACCCTGATCGGGGGTGCCCCGCTGTGTGAAACCGCCCAGGTCGTCTGAACAAACTCAACTCTTTCAGGTTCTACAAAGTATGCGCGGCCGCTCGTCCAATCAGCGCACTCGGATCCGTTCAAGACCCTTCATCCAGGAGCTCGTCTAATACGAGTGTATCCGAGTGCGCTGGCGGCTGCATCCCCCACTACCCGCTAACAGGGAACTTGCCTGTGCCGGCCAATCACAAATGCCTGGCGCGGGCACGCGCCCTGCTAAAGGCATAGCAGAGATGCGGTTGCTACTCGCGCATGTGCCATTGGACTGGGAAGAAGGTGAGTTTTCGGGTGACCTGGGGGTTTCACACAGCGGAGAACCCCCGATCGGGGTGCCCCGGGGGGAGCGAGTATGCCTGCCCTGGTCTCATAGACTCCAGGGTGAGTTTTGGTCCTCTTTAAGATTACCATTAGGCAAACCTAGGCCTGTGCCTAGGGTGGCCACCTGCAAGGGGGGGGGCACAGACGTTGCTGTTATAATAAAAAAAAAAGAAAGAAATTGTTGACGAGTTAATGGCTTCTTACAAATGCTCCTAAGCCACATTCTGTCTGTAGATGGGGGAGAGGGGGTGCAATAGCTTAAAGGCAGTCTGAAGCTTCATCCTTTCTTCACTGCTGTGGCCACGTGACTCCTGTGTGTTGGGAGCTGGGAAGCCAATAACATGTAATAGAATGCATGCTCCTCCGTATTTCTCTCCTCGTAACCTTTCCTCCCTACTCACATTTATTTTTTATATTGATGGACCGTGACATCAGGGCAGGCATCAGCACTGGGAGTACCCAGACAGGTACTGGGGCCACTGAACATTCGCAGGATCTACCTTTGTTTCTTTCCTTTTATTCTTCTCTTTTTTCTTGCTATTTATTGTTTCTTTCATCTGTTCTTTCTGCCATTCCCTTTCTTTCTTTCTTTAATCTTCAATTCTATTTTTTCAGTACTTTTATTCTCTATTTCTTTCATTCTATTCTATTCTTTCCCTTTAGTTTTTTTCTTCCTTTCCATCTATTCTTTTTTCATCTGTTAAGCCTTTCCTTTTCTTTCTTCTTTCCTTCTATTTTTTCTTTCCTTCTCTTTTTTCTGTCAGTCCTTCTATTCTTTTTTTTTTCTCTAGCCGGCCCTGCTCAACATTACCCAACAAAAGGGGGGTGCCAGCACTTGAAGTGCCTAGGGCAGCATGAATACTAAATACGGCCCTGCTCGTAAGGACAATGGGGAACCAATGTGATCAGACCACACATCAAATCCAGAAGGCCACCCCTCTGGAGGCAGTCATGGAACAAAGCAAAGATATGGCGGCTCATGGATCACACTGATTAATTCAACAGAGAAGAGGATTAGGGCTTAATAAATAATAATAAGGCAATGCCATACAATTGTCTCATCCAAGTAATCTCTGTGGGCTTTAATAACACTTTGCGTTTGGTGATAAAAAGGAAATAAATGAATAGAGAGAGAAGCAATCCCCATTACTGGAGAAACAAAGAGAATGTCTATGAATCAATGCAATGTAATTACAGAGCCTCCAGATCAGATCAGACATTGTGGAGGTCTGGATGTAACAGAGAACGTGGAGTTATCTGCTGTATTAATAATGTAAAAATAAAGTGAGGGAATTAAAGGGATTGTCCAGGCAAAAAATAAACTAAAAAACTATACTTACCTCTTGTCCCCAGCAGTTTCTCTGTGAAGGTCCGGTTTGCCCGTGCAGCCCCTCTGTCTACCACTGGCATCCTCATACTTATCGAGGGTGAGGGTCCAGCGATTCTGTCTTCCAGCGCTGGCAGCCTTGCATGGTGGGATCAGTGGGGCCTTAAAGTGATACTGCAAAGGTAATTGTCACACCAGTGCCTTGGGCTACATTTGGAGCTGTCCTAAAACGTTTTTAAATTGAAGCAGAAATGCCTGAGATATCGAGGTTTACAGGTTCAGCTTATGATTTTTCTTCTGAAAAAAGGGGGCGTGGCCCTTAGATGTGTGATGCTGCATAATAATCAGCTCTCTGCAGTGACTGATGTGATGGATCTGGAGGAGGAGGAGGAGGAGGGAGGGAGGGAGGGACCAGAAATCCTGTCCCGCTCTGCTGAGCTGATAAGGGGTGAAAAAGAGAATGTCACTGAAGGAGCCTGAAAAATCCCGATATCTCAGCCATTTCTGCTTCAATTTAAAATCAGAAAACAGTTTATGACAGTGACAAATGTAGCCCGACGCAATGGTGTAACACTACATTTGCCTGCAGTATCACTTTAATTACACCCCCATATCCCTCCATTAAAGTGGTCCCACACCCGTTTTATAACTGTGGTACAGCATCGTGACAGGTTCGGGGGGCGACATCCAGATTACATTGCTGGAGTCCCCTAACGCAATGACTTTCTCTTTCCTGGCCCCCGGTCACAGCCCATGTGACCAGTGACTGGGGATCGAGGTTAAGGTAAGGATTTCGGGGAGGGGGGTTGCAGGGGCCATTGCATGGGGGAGGGGGCATGGCAATGTGGGTTTGACACACCCCTTTCTGGTAAGTATGGAAATGCCAGAGCTGCTGGGGACAAGAGGTGAGTATAGACTTCTCTGAGATGATGCCACAGGAAGCTCATGCACTGTGTCCTGTGTCGAAGCATCGCTGATTGAAGTTAGTATAGTTAGTATGGGGGTTTAACAGTGGGGGGGGGGGGGGTTGGTTAAAGGGAACCAACTCATTTATATGGCATAAGGCATATCACACCTTTTTTTTATTTATAGGTAATTACCCGCAATTCTGGCTTCCCTCTGGGGGAGGGATGGGGTACGGGGCACTCATTTTCTACTACAATTCCCTTACACTTTATCACACACTTCCAGAGAGACTACAAGAGCCCTGTAAGTCATTTCAGTTTTAGATCCACTTTAATATCCTTAGCTTGTTCAGAGCTGATACATTATATATCGTTACCCATCAGCCCTAATTATACAAGGCTGTGCAGTTGCGAATATGAAGTTAGTGTTTGCTGATATATATCATACTTGCTGGGAATGTAGAGGCTTCAGCTGGGTGTGACGGGATTGCCGGCCGACAGAATCCACCAAACAGGAAATAACTGATGAGCAGAAATAGAATGCACAATAAACATTTCTTTATTTCTGTCTTCATTCGTCCCATATGCTGACTGTGTCCACCTGTCCCTGTGCTCAGTACCACCATCACCATGTCTATCATCATCGGCTGTAGGGGCGCAGGGCTGCAACCTCACCCAAGGCCTGTGTCAGAATCCACTCATTCCTTTACTAACCTGGCCCTCTATCTCCGTTTTCCAAGCCTGCCCCCCCCACACAGCCCTGAACTCGGAGCCACTCTACCGCCCCCGTTGAGACACTCCAAACCATCCTCTGCCCCTGCAATGCTATAGCCTCAGCCAGGGCTGCCATTAGAAATGTTTGGACCTTATGCAACCTCAGTGTCCAAATCCTCATGCCAATGACTCCCTACCCCATTGCTTAACAGAAATATGCATTCATGTGCACCCAGCACTCATAAATAAACTGCCCCCCTCAGTGTGCTCAGATTAGCACCAAATTAAAGTAGACCAAAACCCAGGATTTTGACTATCCTGGCTTTTGATCCCTGGGGCACCCCGAAAGTAGACGCTCTGCTGTGTGAAACCCCCCAGGACACCCGATCGGTCCTACACAGACGCAGCCTCTCATCAGCACACTCGGATCCGCTCCCGTCCATTCGTCTGAGCTCATATAAGGCAAGCCAACCCGAGCGCGCTGGCGGCTGCATCCCCCGCTACCCTATAACAGGGAGCATGCCCGCGCCGACCATTCACAAATGCCTGGCTCAGGCACACATCCTCCTAAAGGTATAGCAAGATTGCTGGTTCTGCAAAAAAGGTAAGTTTGTGGGTGACCTGGGGGGTTTCACACAGGGGGGCATCCTAATTCTGGATGCCCCGGGGAGAGGCAATCTAGCAGCCCTGGAATCTTATAGATTTCAGGGCTGTGGGTTTTGTTCCACTTTAACCCTTTTGTCAGAAGGCATTAAAGTGCTGTCAATCAGACTCCAGGGTATCTCCAGGTTTCTGTGGGCCCTTGGAAGAGAGAGTCTCAGTAGGCCCCTCTGTGCAGTGTTACATCACATGCCAAGCCTCATGTTACCCTTCAGCTCTGCTGTCACCAATAGATCCTCCTTCTGCCCCTAATTTCTGAACCTCATTGTTTTCGCAGCACTGCCACAAACTATCCTCTTGTTCTCACTGTTTTCCCTGCTGCTTCAATACTCACCTGCTTCTCCACTGCCTCTGAAAAACTTGAGTGGGTCCCTGAATATTTTTAGGGGCCCTGGCACTTGAACTGGTATGGCCAGTCAGGCCTCTCTCTCATGCTACTATGCCCATACCATTAAAGGGTGCGGCATATCATGCAATGTCCCATTTAGCCTCCTGGGGGCACCTATACTGTCCAGAGAGCTTCTCCTGTCGCTCTGGATCCATCCTTACTCTACTTTCCCATTACCATTAAAGGGAGCTACACACCGGTATCTCCCAAGGCTCTCATCACCATGTTAGTACCATAGTCAGGGACGGCTCTAGGTTTGTGGGGGACCGTGGCCCCAAAGCATACCTTCCAACTTTTCAGGGTGGGAAAAAGGGTCAATTGTTAAATTAAGCCACGCCCCCTCATTGATTGATGGATAGGAGATGTAACAGTTACAACATTATAAACACTTTGAATAGGCAAATGAATAATTTATTCCTGCAGATCTGCATGTTACACACAAAGAAGGACAGAGAGGAACAACGAGGGGCTCAAAAGAGGGACAGTCCCTCCAAATCAGGGACAGATGGTAGGTCCGTCAAAGTAGTGTGTCACATGATGTCACCTTTCAGCTCCGCTGCCACAAATGGGTCATCTTGTGCTGCTGCTTGCCCTCCAGTCCTTATTGCCTTCCCTATAGCCACCATTCATCCTCCAGTATTTATTGCCTTCCCTATAGCCACCAATCATCCTCCAGTCCTTATTACCTTCCCTATAGCCACCAATCATCCTCCAGTCCTTATTGCCTTCCCTATAGCCACCAATCATCCTCCAGTCCTTATTGCCTTCCCTATAGCCACCAATCATCCTCCAGTCCTTATTGCCTTCCCTATAGCCACCAATCATCCTCCAGTCCTTATTGCCTTCCCTATAGCCACCAATCATCCTCCTTGTTGCATTCTCTATTGCCACCAAGCACCCTTCAGGCCTTACTGCTTGCTCCGCTGTCACTAAAGACTTCATCATTGCTGTCAGTTGTCACCTGTTTCTCACCACCTTCTGAGCTTCCATCAATTGCTCTTCATTACATGCCAGCTTCTCTAATGTCGCTGAGGCCAGCCATGCACACAACACCCGGCATTTGAGGTCCACTGTAAAATACCATGGCTAAGTGGAAGCCTGAGTGGGCCTCTGAAGATGCCAGGGTTCCTGGCAATTGCCCAGGTTTTCCCTGTACTGGAGCCGGCCCTGACCATAGTACCTGTGGTTTCAATGCTAGTGCCTAAGGGCACCCCTCTGAAACACTGTCACACCTACTAAGATCCCTATTTACAAGCTCTAACTCTGGCCAAGCATACCTCCCCCCCCCAACAATTCCTGGGGCACCCCATGCTATCCTGAGAGACCTTTATAAAACATTGCAGCCATAATGCAAACAGAAATAACATGCCAAAGAAATGGGGATACTATCTGGGCCCCATTTACAGCAGTAAAAGAAATGGGTGAAGACATGGGACAATGGTGATACTATCTGGGCCCCATTTACAGCAGTCAAAGAAATGGGTGAAGACATGGGACAATGGTGATACTATCTGGGCCCCAGTACAGCACTAAACGAGTCCTGTACTGCTTTGAAAGATCAGCACAGCTATTTCCAAAGGGGCAGAGACTCCCTGATCCATATTTGTGCCCTGTCACATGCTGGGAGAGGTGCGAGACCCGTAATGAGATTACAGCATCCTGCTGGATGGCTGCCTAGAACTGCAAGTCAACAGCATGGAGGAAGGTCATGGGATCATTGTATGGAGGAGCTGACGAGCCACAGAAACACCCATCATTGTTTGGTTGGGATGGAAAATGCTGCGGATGTGATGAAACCAATTGTATTGCTCTGGATCCGGATATTTCTGCCATCATGTTCAAGAATAAAGCAGAACTGCTGCACCATGGTGACTGCACAGAAACTTTCATACAGTATGTCTTAGAAATAAGACAATAGGTTTGATTCAGAGCCTCTTTCTCGCTAGTTTTCCTGTGAAATTCTTGCTCATTTTCCCACTCGTGTGATTCAGAGGAGCCTTTTTTGTGTCATTTTTTCATTTTTGTGTGATTCTTCGTTTGGTAGCGAGAAAAATAACATTAAAAGTTCATATTCAGGACCTCTTTTTTGGGGGTGAAAACTGGGTAAGAACTAATTTTTTTGGCCGTCTGTTCTTGCCAGCAAAAAGCTGGTGGGAACGATCAGCTTAGCTCGGGGCAAACTTATTCTGCTCGAGATGGCATGATTTTTAACAAATAAAATTACATCTGACATTAATCATTTATTTCGTTAGATACAATTTTTATTGGTCAATTTTTCATTGTTAAAATGAATCCTGCTTATCTGGCATTAATTTTAGCAGTGCAACTGACCGGGGCATTTTAAAATAATTTTTATGTGCTAAATATGTTTTTATTTAAAAATAAATTGTGGGCCCCCCCAAAGCCAACCAGCTCGGGCACCAACCATAAGGGCTTGTAACCCAGGGCTCATAGGCTGCCCTGTTGGTGGCCCCTGTTACTGCAAGTTACAAGCCTTTATGCCCTGTGGTATGTGTTCGGGGCTCTTCCAAGCATGCTGTGGGTACCAGCAAAAACTCTGTGCCCACACCAACTGGCATGGGGCTCTTCCGCACCCCTGAAGCCCCAATTGGGTGAGTAATATTTTGTGTATGAGGCATGTCACCCAGCGAGTCTGCCAAGTGCTATGCCTGCTCCCCACCCTGGTGAAGTGGTATAGTGGCCCCCTGGACCCCTTGTCAGTTCACCCCAAGTGAACAAAATAAAAGCCACAACACAACTTTTTATTATTCTAAATTTCTCTACTCACTGGTCCCTGTCTTCCTTCATCTTTCTCCTGGGGGGCATCTTCCTCGGGTTCAGCGGGCCTTCTTTTGTCCTGTGCTGGGTCATCTCCAGCCTTCATGGCTCTTCTTTGCCACCTCCGGCGACTTCCTTGTGGCGGCACGGCGCATTGCCACTAGGAGGAAAAGGGATCCTCGCTATGCACCAAGAGACTGAAGTGAGGGCTGGGGGAGCCGGCTTTTATGCTAGGAGGTGGGATCTCCATGGAATCTCCCCTACATCACTAATGATGTCACAGGAGGGGAGGGGCCTAGAGATAAATTCCAGGAAAATCCCTTTAGGCCCCTCCCCTTCTGTGATGTAATTAGTCACGTGGGGGGGATTCCATAGAGGACCCGCTTCTTAGTATAAAAGCTGCTATTCGGTGGCTCAGCATGGATTCCCTAACAAGGAGCCAGGATAGGAACCTGTGTTCCTCTCCTTTCTAAATGTCGGCATTACTTAAAGTGATGCTGCACTGGACACCGTCTGTGAAAGGTAAATATAGGTTAATTGAGAAGATTAAACATTTTTGATATAAACTTGCGTGGTGTTTTATTTCTTTTGCCTTTCACTTTGAACTGGTAAGGGGTCCCATGGACCCAGCACCAGTTCATTGACCATTACCCGCACCACCAATGGGCATGGTGGTGCGGATGATCCCTGTGGCCCCAGACCTGTGCTATAGGGCATAAGGGCATGTAATGGCCAGGGCCAGGGGCCGCCTGTTATGCCCTTGAGTCCTGGAATTACAAGCCCCTAAGCTTGGTTTACCGGGTTGGTAATGCTGTTAGGGGGAGACCTCACACTTTTTTTTCAATTCTTTGGGAGGAAAAACTTTTTAAAAATACCCCCCCCCCCCCCATACCTACCAACTTTTCAGGCTGGGAAGGAGGGACATTTGTCAAATTAGGCCACACCCCCTCATTGAGGGATGGATAAAGCTAGGTTTTAACAGTCAAAACAAAATACACTTTAAATAGGCAAATGAAATGGATGCAGATCTGAATGTTAAAACTCAAAGGGGGGGGTCAAGGAGAAAAACAAGTGGCAGGGGGACAAGGACTCAAGAGGGACAGTCCATCCAAATCAGGGACACTTGGGAGGTATGCCCCCCCCCACCATGTTTAAAAAAAATGAAAACAAAAAATGTGTGGGGTCCTCCTTTACCAACCCGGCAAACCAAGCATAGGGGCTTGTTATTCCAGGGCTCAAGGGCTGGACATTACAAGCCCTTATGCCCTATAGCACAGAATGCTATGGGCTGCTGGGCTCATCCACACCACCATGCCCATTGTTGGTGCGGGTAATGGGCAGTGAATTGGTATAGGAACCCAGTTTAAAGTAAAGTTTTTGAAAATTAATTTTATTGTTCTAAACTAACCGATACTTACCTTTCCCAATGGGCATCCAACGCAGCATCCCTTTAGAGCGTCTAATGAAGCTCTGCTGGTATATAGACTGGAGGGGAACAGAGCTTAATCCCAGGCCTGGAAATGCTTACTAATCCACCAGGAAGCACCTTGTACACTAAGACACAGGGCCTGTATGGAATCTACGCTACATGACTAATGATGTCACATATGGGGAGGGGCCTAGAGGGGTTTTCCCTACTAAGCATATGATATAAATGAGTCATATCTAGCAGTTCAGCAGGTTATAATTGTAGTTTATGGAGGCAGGGCTCGCAGGAGGCACCCATACTCACCCTGACATACAGTGACTAGCAGGAATATCCCCATGTGTCACTATTATTTTAGCCCACAACCTAGTTCTTTCCCATGACCTGACCTATGGAATGGTGAGCAGCATAAACATTCCTGATCCCCAGGCACATGTGAATCCACCTAAACCAGTTTGTAACTGCATGAGCTACTCCTGGGCATCCATGGCCCTGCAGAAACCCTTAAACTGAACTAATCATCGCCACAGCCGCTCCTGTGACTCCAGGGCTGGCTGACTTAGTGCTCCTGATTCGGGATGCCCCACTGTGTGAACCCCCCCAAATGTTTACCTTTTTCACCCATCCCTGCAGCTAGGGCACGCTCCCGCACCCAGCCATTCACACTCCACAAGGAATGTGGCTGCTCCTCGCTCCCTATGCTGACATCTGTCTTATGCTGTGCATTAGTATACATGGCATAAATCGCTAACTGGATTAGAACCTACGCATGTCCTGTGGGAACAGCGGAAAGTTTTTTTTCACATAACGGGGCATCCCAAATCAACAGTCAAAACCTTTTTTTTCCCTTGGATTTACCCCCTCCATCTAATTGCTGGGTGATGGGAGGGTTTATAACACAATTTTCAGGATGCCCTGCTTTTTGAATCCTGGGGATTGCCAGACAAAACTCGCCTTTCCAGCAATCCCACAGCTCATGCGCAAGCCGCCAGCCAATCTGCAGCTAACACTCCATTACGCTTTTACTAGCCATTCTGAAATCTGGGTGTCGTAGTTAAACTGCACTACTGGACGCAAACCCCACTCCACCATGTACCCACAACAGCCATTCCCAATTTCCTGGTGCAGGTTCGTGCCTTCGGTAGATATGAGCTGGGATGCAACCTACAAATGATGTGACATGGGACTGCCACCTAGATGAGGGTACAGGGCAATCAGGGGGGTCTCACTCACTCAGGCATCCCAAATCAGCATGCTGGATTGTTTTCCTTGGGGCATGCCAATTCAGTACCTGTAAAAACTTACCTTATGGTTATCCCACAGTGCATGCCCGCTCCATTCATTCCTTACTGGCCACTCCAGATTGGCAAATTAAAGATAAACATAATGCGCACCACTGGCCGCTCCCCCTCACCTGGCACGAGTCTGCGACTAAGCTAGATATTAGTGGGGATGCGGCCCGCGCATGCACCATGGGATCACTGAACAGTGAGATTTTATGGGAGATCCCAGAGCTTTAACACAGCGGGGCATCCCAAATCAGGATGTCCTAACCATGAGGGAATCAGCCTCCTGGGAGTCTGGTAGACCTGCGTTCCTCTTTAAAGGAACTATTTCAAAAAATGGTCCAATTAAATACATTACAAATAAATCTGCTAAATAGGAGGAAGGGGTCACTTATACACCCTGAATCAACACAACCCCTACCTCCCAAGTGTCCCTGATTTAGAGGGACTGTCCCTCTTTGAGTCCATGTCCCCCTGTCCCTCGTTGTTCTTCTCTGCCCTTCTTTGAGGTTTAATATGCAGATCTGCATCAATAAATGATTCATTTGCCAATTCAAAGTGTTTATATTATTGTTACATCCTATTTCCTATCCATCCCTCAATGAGGGGCATGGCTTCATTTAAACCGGACCTTCACCCTGAAAGGCCTATCTTGTATGTTTCTGCTACCCTGTACATGCAGATTGCCCACATTAAAAATCACCCTACCTGCACCTAGTGCGCCTTTTAACATCCAAGATGGCGACTCATGGAGCATCAGGCAGCCTGCAGACAGGAAGTGCCTTCTGACTATGCCGCTCTGCATTTTGGGATTGCTGTCCTTTTCTTGACCCCAGCTCTGCTCCTCCTGTGGAAAACACAGCTATAACCCATCCCCTGTGCTTTTTCCCGATTTCTCCTCTCTTCAGTATGTGATGCTACTGAGGCAAGATGGTGGCGCCTGTATCCTAGAGTCCTGAACAGAGTTGCAGCCCAGCGGAGGAATAAAAAGTAAGTGAATAAAAACTTAAAATATATTAATTTTAGATGCTTGAGAATAGATTTTTAAGGGCTTGGGCTTTTCATTAAATGATGTTGAAGGTCCAGTTTAACAATGGTCCCTCTTTCCCACCCCAAAAAGTTGGAAGGTGTGAAAATCCGTGCCAAGCTTTTCTTTACTGTAGGGAAAACAAATCAGGGATGACTGTTCTTGAGCTTACTACTCTGCTTTTACAGGGGAGGACTGATGAACCCTGTCCCCTGAGCTAGCTTGTGTTGGAATACTGACTTCCTGCTATTAGCCATACTTCTGATGCATGTAGATGCTTTTACCCATCATATAATATATTAGAGGCAGGGGCGAATTATGACGAGGATGCAAAGGGGACTTCCACCAACCTTTGGGTTATGGTCTGGTCCAGGAGGCTTTTCAGTCTTTGGTCAAATGGGCCGCGGTGCCAGCAACAAAGCTATCGGTGGCCATGGGGGCCCCCTGCACCTGGACAAGCCTTTTGCTGCCTTTGCAAACCCGCAGCCAAAGTCACCGCAGGACAGGACGGAGAGTCTAGAGCAGCAAAGCTGCTGCCAGCAACGCTACAGTGATGGGTGCAGAGCTGTCATTCGGCAGCTGCCCACTGCACATAAGCCACCAAGCACAGCCGCTGGCAACTCAATGCGGGGAACTGGTTTCTGCTGGACCAGCCGGGCGACTACACTACCCCCCACCCAGAATGGCAAAGCAGGAGTCCCCGAGCAGCACGCACCCGCATAAGGGTGGCACAAGGGACTCAGTCTGACGTTCCAGTAAGTGGGCGGGTGCCAGACAACCACCAATCAGTTACTTGGCTGGACTATTATTTAAAGGGAAAAAAATACTGTATCTGGGGCCTCCACCAGGTTTTGTGCCCAGGGGCCTCCACCACACCTAAACCGGACCTTCACCATGATTTATTGCAGAGAATGCAGAGCAGCACAGTCAGAAGGCACTTCCTGTTTGCAAGCTGCCTGATGTTCCATAAGCCGACATCTTGGATGTTTAAAGGCTCATAACATGCAGTAGATGCAGGTAGAATGATTTTTAATGTGAGCAATCTGTATGTATAGGGTTTGGATAGACTCTTAACCCAGTCCTGATTAGAGGTGTTAATGACAATTAGTGATTTTACAGAGGAAACCTTTGTCATGAATACAGTGTGCTGTATAGAATCCTGATATATCTCAGCAGCTTGTGTGACACACGGCCCGGCCACATTGCACAGGCGTTTGCTCACTTTGCATTTTCTATTTCGAGCTTCAGACAGAGGAAGCGGACAGATTTTATGTGAGCTTTCACATTGCTGCTGTGTGGTGTAACCTACAGAGAGTTCATCACTATTATAAAGGTCCTGTCCTCTAAATGCAGGGGTGGACTGGCCATAGGGAATCCCACAGAGTATTCCCAATGGGCCACACTGCTTTTGGGCCAGCTGGGCTTCTGCCTGGCTCCCTATCCCTGTACCCCACCCAACCAGGTAATGCATACCTACCAACTTTTCAAGGTTCTGAATTTGTTATATTAGGCCATGCCCCCATTAAGGGATGCATATGAGATAGGTAGAAACAGTTAAAACATTCTAAACACGGGCCCGGGTCGATCGCGCTGGGTTTTGGTCCCCCCTAAGGCCATGTACTCCCCTGTCCATGATCTGTCGCTGCAATGCTATAGCCATGGAGTGCACTTGCTGACTGACCAGGAGGCACATTAAACTGGGCCAACAGTTGGAAAAGAAAGGTAGCGGAGTTCTTCTCCCAACTGCCATAAGTGACAATGCACAGTAACAGGAAGCCCAGCAGCACTTCCTGTTTGCAGGTGGCCTACAAATACACGAGCCACCATCTTATTTTTAAAATTTACCACAGCAAGAGTTAGAAAAGGGTAAATTAATTTTTATGTGCAGCAATCTAAATTGCCCTAAGGACGGATACATATGAGCACTGTTTGTTGTGTTGGTCTGGTTTAGGTCATTTTTGACTGTTGGTCCGCTTATCACCATGTATAGCATGTCATACCACAACGCAAGGGGCCCCCTGAGACTCTATGGTCCAAGGGCCTGCAAAAACCTGGAGCTGGCCCTGCTGTAGCTCATTATAGCTAACTATTACTCGCACCCTGCGTAGCACAGACTGTTAATGAGGCGCTCACACAATGGTGAGCATTCCACATTAGGTGAAAGGAAGGGAAACCTATGTCTTGTGGCGACATAAAGCTCAACAATAACCTAGCTTCCTGTTTGAAGCACAACTGCATTGTTTGCATAGTTCACTAGCCATAAAGGATGTCATTAAAGTCTTACACTAAAGCTTACTGTCTGGCAGTCCCAAGGTGCAGGTGTGGATGTGCAGCCAATAGGCACACACTGGTTTGTTCAGCTTCTGACATCCAAGTGGCAACCAAACTGTATCTCTGCTCACCAGATGGAAGTATGCCAGTGAGGGGGGAGTATGGGTGATCTAGGAGCTTTTACACACCAGGATACCCCACAAATATATATTTTTTTAAACCTGTGAGTTTCCCTTCTAAGGCACTAATCAGCCTGGCACACCAAGCATAGGGGCTGGTACGCCCAGAGACCGGCCCTGTTGCATTACAGGCCCTATTCTCTTCGAAAGGGTCTCATTGCTCTTCCAGGAAAACCTGTCCGACAGACCTTGGGCTCTTCTGTACCCCCCCCCATGGCTGTTGGGGATGTGGGTAATAGGGCAGGGGTACCTGCAAGCCACCCGCCGGCATGTTGGGCAGGTGGTTTGCAGCACCCCTACTCTGTGAACTATTATAGGGGTCCATTGGACCCCCTTACTAGTTCACAAATAGTTTATGAAATAAATAACCACACCACAAAAAATAAATCTTTATTGATTTATATTTGAACTATACCTGTACCTCCAGCGGCAGGAGTGGTCATTTGAGATAGCGGGGGTCAAATAGGGCAGGGCAAGGAGGGGTTTCCCAGTGAACCCATTTGTAATGCTATGGTAAGTTTTGTCCTCAAAAAGTTGTACAAGTTTCATAGAATCAAATTGCACTGTATATGTCAGAACCAGCCAACCTAGAATGTGTGTTTAACCCAGAATTATTACGCAAAGCCAAGATGGCTGAAATTAGTATTTACTGTGTTCAAGTGACTACTTTGTTCTAAGAAAAGAACATGTTTTGGCCTGAGTGTCGTTTCATAGATGTATTGAGATGCTAATTAAGCTACAGACATGGGCCTTGATTCACTAAGATTTGAAAAAAACACTCATGGTAGTAAAAAATTAAATTCATGAGAAAAAAGCCTGAGAATGTCAGTTAGTGAATCAGCATATAGGAAGACAATAAAAGTCAATGGCACTTTTTTACTCCTAAAAAAAAGTATTGAACTTTTTACCTCTTTATACCTGTAGTAAAAACTGCCATTGACTTTCATTGTCTTCCTATTTGGTGATTCACTAACATCGAAAATCATCAAATTTTTTACTACCATGAGAGTTTTTTTCAATGCTTTGTGAATCAAGGCCTTGGTACCTATGGATTTGAGACTGACCCATCAGATATTACCTGAGCTGTTTTGAGCCTAACAAAGCACACAGCAGTTGAGAGGATAGGTAAGACTTGTGGCCCACATGGCATAAGGACTGAATTTGAAGGAGGCCCGCTGATTTTCTCCAGACTACCTTTAAAAAGAAGCTTATCTGTTCCTGTTGCCTGTTTCAGCATTGCCTTTGTTTAGAAAAGCCATTTTTCCTTTTGATTTGATGGTGCCTATTTTTGTTGTAATAGAGCCTGGAACATCTGTACTTTTAGCAAAACAGGTTTAAATACTTGGCAGTGTAATAACTGCCATAAGAACTTTTTAGATTAGAGTTGAGATATGTGTGCCTTTTAATTGCTGTAAACATTTAAGGGCTACACATATATTCATATATTTAGAAAATATTGCACCCAGGGGTGTACATACCATAGAGGCAGTGAAGGCACCTGCTCCCAGGGCCAAGGAACAAGGGGGTCTGGTGTAAGCTACCTACACCACCTCTATTGAATGTATGCCCGTTGCCAGCTTATCTATCCAGCAATGCACCTCACCCTCCTCATGGTTCATGACCACATCACCTCTGACCCTGGCCCCCATGCCTCTGTGTCGCCGTGTGCATGCTGCACACCTCTCATGCCCCACCGTGCATGTGCTGCACATCTCCTATGGCCCACCATGCGTCTGCTGCATGCCTCCTGCACCTCCGTGCTGCACGCCTCCTACAAACCCGGTGTCTACCTAAGATGGGGGGGGCGTGCTGATGAAGTCCTGCTATATATGCCCCTGATTGCACCCTAGTATTACACCTCTCTATGCTGTGCCTTCCAGCTACACACATACTCAGAGGCCCCCCTCTGTCCCAGAAGTTTGGGACATGTAGGGGTTTCCCAGTGAATCACATACTCTGAGGCCCCGCATATATCTGAGCAACTAAGAGCTGTCACTGGAGAAATCTCCAGTAGAAGTGGAGTAGCTGACAGCGCGGTCGGCTTCCCCGACTCCCTGGAGCTCTACTGAATTACGGAACCTGCAGCTAACAGCATAGTGGCGTTTGGGGAGTCTGGCCTGTTGTGGAGTGTGAGTGCTCGGTGCAGCAGTCAAGGAGTCAAATCCAGATAGACATTTGTCGTGTAACATGAATTGTCTTGAGTGCAGTAAGAGAAGGTCACTTTCCATAGTGGATAACATAGACAGGAAAATAACTCCTAGAGATCACCTCAATGTACAGAAAACATGCAGCAGAGAATTTACAACAGAGACTACACAATGATATATGTAACAACACCATCTACCGTCATAAATTAACCAAGCAATATACAGATGTAACAATTGTTAACTGACACATCACAGCTCAGCCCATTGTGATATCACGAAAAGAAGCCATTTCAAGATAGCATGATGCGCCAGTGCACTACGTGGAATTTTAAAGAAGGCTGCATCTGTAGATGCATATCACAAACAGAGACAAGCTGTAAGTCGTTGCGCAATATCTCCAACACCCCTTTTAACAGCTGAGGCTTGAGTGTCTTTCAGTGGTCAGGGGCTTAATAAGGATATCTGCTATCATATCCTCAGTAGGGCAATAAAGTAACTCAAGAAGTCTCTGCTCTTGAAGATCCTCGGTCTCAAAGTGCTGACTTAGTGTTTGCAGTATTTCTGCTTCATCCCCTTCTTTCTCAAAACAAATCAGGATATTGTCCACATAAATGAGCACATAGTTCAATCTGCCAATTTCTTTGTGTATAAGCAGGGGTCTGATTTACTCCTCTGAAAGTTCTCATGTGTAAGCACTTTTATTTTCATATTCCATGCTCTGGTGGTTTGCTTTAGACCATATATACTTCTCTGAAGTTTGCATACTAGGTCTGGCCTTTGTTCCTCTTTGAATCCTGGTGGTTGTTCCATGTAGATTTCTTCTGTTAACTTGCAATGTAGAAGTGCGGTTTCACTTGCATTTTCCTTGTGGCGGCTACTGTCAGCAAAGTCCTTACTGTAGCATGTTTGACTACTGGAGCAAAAGTTTTGTCATAGTCCACTCCATATTTTTGAGAATATCCCTTGGCTACGAGTCTTGCTTTGTATCGCTCCACTGTGCCATCTGCATTGTACTTTACTTTAAAAGTTAATTTCCAACCTATGGCTTTCCTTCCAGGTGGTACTTCTGTAAGTGTCCATGTCTTGGTGTCATGCATGGATTTTATCGCTTCCTTTTAGCCTTTATCCATTTACCAGCCTCCCCTTCTGAAAACTGAGATACGTCTTCCCAAGTTTGCCAGTTCATTAGTACTGGCAATGCTTGTCTTCCTTGTATGAGAGATGTACAGGTGGTTTACCTTTGTTTTCTTTCTTGCTTGTGTCTGCTCTTCAGTACTTCTGAACTCACTTCAATTGATTGTTCAGAAGTTACAGATAGTGATGGGTGAACCTGAACCGCAGACCCGAACTTCAGCCAAAAGTTCGAGTTTGGCCAAACACGGAAAAGCTGGTTGATGGGTTTGCTTTACCTAAGGGTGCAGCTGCAGGAAGCTGCTGTAATTCACCTCAAACCACAATTCTCTTCCTCTCAGCGGTGGCATTTGAATTTGTACAATTTTTGTGCCAGCACTGCCAGCTAGCACTAAAAGTGTCCTCACTCATGGGAGCCATCAGCCATCTTTCTGTAGCCCCGACTGGGTCCAAATTCAAACGCAGCTGCTGCTTCGATATCACTGAGAGGAAGAGGTGGAGGTGAGTTAAAGCAGCACGCTTCTGCTGCACACTTGCTGGACCTGAACTTTGGGGGGTTTGCTCATCCCTAGTTACAGACGATGGGCAGTGTCAGTTTTCTCCTCTGTTCTTACTTCCTCTGTTGTCATCACATTGTCTCTCAGATCTTCAACAAAGCTATGTCTGTTTTGGGATTTAGGATTCTGTCATTCTGAAAAGTGGCTGTCATTGCTGCCTCACCCCTGTATTTTTGTGGTAGTCCAGAGTCTGTCGGCATATATTGGAGCATTTCAGTCAGAGTTTGGTTCTTTTTTTTCAGCTACCCCATTTTGCTCTGGTGTGTATGGCAATGTCTTTTGATGCTCTATTCCATTCTGCTTTAAGTACTCTTGTACTTTGTGTCATGTGAATTTACCTCCATTATCACTCTGAAGTATGAGAGGTTTCCTCTGAAACTTGTTACTTGTGTTTACTACATAGTCCTGTAGTTTGTCAAGAATTTTACTCTTGTGTTGCATTAGGTAAGTGACTGCGTATCTTGAATAGTCATCTATGAAAGTCACCTGTTGCCTCCAGGTGTAGATTGGTTTAGGGGACCACATACACCACTGTAAACTTGGTCAAGCAGTCTTGAAGCTCTATTCTGACTGACTTTAGAAAGTGTTGCTCTTGAAACTTTGATTTGATGCAACATTCACACTTAAAAGTAACTGGACAAGGGGATACTGTTAGATCCTTTGTCATATTCCTCTTATGTAGTTCTTAAATGCATTCTGGGTGTCTGTGAATTATACGCCTGTGCCACATGTGTATACAGTCATTGTGTTTATGGGTTCAACGTTTCACCTTTTCCTTCACTGTGTTGAGATGATACAGATGATCATCCAGCTTGGCACTTGCTATCCTCTGCTTGTTGTCCAGGATAGAACACGTTAGGAATGCAACAGATAAGAGTCTTCCTTCTAGGAACATAAAGCACTTCTTTAACTGGTATGGCTAAATTGTGTCCTGCATCATTGGGACATACAAGGGTTCCATGCCCATATCACGCTGCATGTATTTTACTTCCATCTGCAAGGTAAATAATCTCTTTGTTATTCACATCAAGTGCTGTGAAAAAGCTTCTGTCACTTATCATGTGACTGGTTGCTCCAGAGTCAATGCACCAGCATTGTGTATGGTTGCCTGTCACTTTAAATGTTGCATTCCAGTTCCCTTCACATGGATTAGAAATTGTGGCTTTGACCTTCTGTTTAGTATAAGAGGGACGCTGTCTCATTTGCTCTGCTTTCCATATAGTACATTCTCTTTATGTATCCCTTTTTGTGGCATCTAAAGTACACCCTGGTTTCCTTCCTGTGTAACCTTGTAGCTTTAAAAGCTGTTCTGGTGTTCATTTCTGAGGAGTCATGCACAAGCACCTTTCTTACTCACCTATGAGCCTGGTCTTTACAAATGCTAGGGTCAGATCTGTCTCAGGCCTCGTCTCCAGCGCATTGATCAGTGCAGTGTATGTATCATGCAAGCTACACAACAACATGGCTGTGGGGTAAAGGTCTGTTATATTCTCACCAATGGATCTGTTGTGCAAGGGCTTCCAGTATGGCATTTATATGCTCCTGTATGTCCTGCTCTCTGCTAAGCCTCATTTTGAAGTTTCCTCAGCAGAAACAACTTGCTGTTTAAACTTATGCAGTCTTTTCATCCCACATGTCTTTCGCTGTATTCGCAGTGCATATGTGAATGAGCTGATCGTCTTCTACAAGTAAGCTTAAGGTGGCCTGTACCTGTCTGTTTTTCCTGTCCCAGTCCTGATAATTATCCTGTGGCCGCTCTGTAGTGATAACCTCCCACAAGTCATCTCTGGATTTCAAACTTTCATAGTTGATAATTATCATTGTTCAGCTTAGCCACTGAGAGTTTAAGCTCTGAGCTGTTGGCCATTCTTCCCCCTTTATATATAAGAACAGTCTAAATTGTATAAAGGAGATGAATCTGGGGAAGCTTTTTTATGTTGATCTCCCCATCAGCAGCTCTTCCATTTGGGGCTATGCTCTGCCTGCGCCGCATCTGGTCACTGGGTTTTATCCTGTCTCTGTGGCTTCAGTCACTTGGCTCTGTAGCAGAGTGCGAGTGCTAGGTGCAGTGAATTCAAATCCAGATATACATTTGTGGTGATCCTGGCTTTACTGGAACTGCAGTAAGAGAAGGTCAACTTACATGGCAGATAACATAGACAGGAAAAAGTCATAGAGATCACAACATGCGGCAGAGAATGTACAACAGAGACTACACATAGATATATATAACAGCAACATGTACTGTCATAAATGTAAATTGCATTAACATAGCAATATAGATGCAGATCACATACAGAGTCAAGCTGTAAGCACAGAATTTCCAACATGGCCATGCTGTGTGTTCTGGCTTTCAGCAGAGCTCCAGGGAGTGGGGTAAGCCAGCCACACTCTGCCCTCTGACACGGAGACAGGAGAAGTCCATGTTTGGGTACATGGACACCAACTGTTTGGTACGAACCCTGAACTTCACAGTTCGGGCTCGCTCATCCCTAGTAAAGAGGCTGAAACTATGACAGGCTGAAACCTAAAAAGAAAAGGACATTTTAATAACACAAATTTGGTCTTAGGCTTCTTCAGCGGGTAGTTATTTTTTTCATGAAGAATGGACTTTAACTTCAAAGAAAATATTTAGGCCAGGTAGCATCTGGTCCAAAAATACAGAAACATGCAATAGTGAAAGCCTGTAAGTGTAAAGAAATGTCTATTAAAATAAAGTGCAGTATCAGCTGGAAATCATAAAAGGCAACTGTCCATCACCTCTGACCGAAGGCAACATTCACACATGAGAGCCTGCAACACAAAACTAGTCCGGAATAAGGAACAATGTAACAGTGAGGCCTCATGCAAAGCTATATTCTTCGGCTCCCTGTGAAATGCTCAGGTTCTTTCAGAGGCTCACTGGCCGGCTTGGTTCTTGCCATGAAGCTGTGAAGCATGCAAACTGCTGACTAGGGTTCATGTGACAAGAAACTGCCTTTCTTATCTTATCCAAGTGAAACAACTGAAAATTACTCTTTAAAATGTTCTCATCGACCAAACTTTCTTATCTGGATATGAACAAGAAAAAAACACAAGCTTGAATTTACATAAGCAAGCCTTTATGTTTTTGGCTTTGGTCACACCTATCTGCTGTTTCAGGATTCCGCAGTGTAGTCACTAAGCTGGGAATTTGCTGTATGTTATTTTCAAGGGGCCGTCTATATTTATGTAGTGCTAGCACAGGCCAACTAAAGTCTATGACAATGTAGAATATAACAAGTATTTGGCTTTACCTGTATTACTATTGCTATGTGTTATCAACATGGGCAGTGTCAGACTGGGGTGTCTGGGGCCCACTAGTAGAACTCTGGGGGCCCACCTCACACTTAGATGCAAGCATCTGGATTGTTGTAACTGTTACATGCCATCTCCTATCCATCCCTCAATGAGAGGACGTGGCTTCATTTAACAACTGTCCCTCTTTCGCACCCTGAAAAGTTGGGAGGTATATATATATATATATATATATATATATATATATATATATATATTTGGGATGCCACAAATAAGCTCTCTATAGTTCAGGTTTTGGTGATAAAGACCCAGGGCCCAGGGTCAAGGGGGAGATTTCTTGGTAACCCTGTTGGCCAGTCCAAGGTTGAACACGGATTGGGAGGAGGGGCGATGGATTCAGGGGGTAACCTAACCACTTTGCTGCCTGAGGCAAACTCTAGAACTTTGGACCCAAGCTGTTACAAGCAGCAGTTTGGCTGTCTGTTGATTTAGGACATCCTGAACTGAAGTATCTGTCCAAGCACACGCTAGCGCTCTCCAACCTTATCTCCCAAGGGTACAGAGTCGAATGAGCCATTTCATAGCATCTCAAAATAACGGATTAAAGTAAAGCCACTTTCTATGCTTTGATTTCTGGGTCGTGATTGGGCTGGGAAAGGCATGCTCTGCTGTGTGAGACGTTGAACAGGAAGCTTTCCATTTGAAAAAGTAATTTGCCAAGTAACTCAATAGATGATTGGGAAACTAAACAGGAAATGTGAAGAGGAAGATGCAAGGGGGGGGGGGGCTCTCATTTTATGGTGCTCTTCTATTTGTCCCCCCTACTTCCCTCTCCTTTTTTTACTTGTTTACATCTTACCTTTTTACTTGTTATCTTCTCCCTTTTTGACTTTTTGCAACTTTGGAAAAGAAGGGAGGGAGGGAGAGAGGGGGGAGGAGAAAAAAGGGAAAAACTGTTGCGCTATGAATGGAAGACAGGAACAAAGCCAGATGAAAAGTAATATGAGCGGTATAGACGTGCAAGCTTTTAACAAACTAGGAAGTTAAATAAACTTGTAGAGGCAGATGAGGGAAAGGAGATGCTTTTTTTGTCTCCCTCTTTTCTATCTTTTTCTTGCAGCTTCTGTCTTGGGTTATGAATCCTGATATAAGGTTTGCAGTCTAAAGGCAGGATTCATGTATATAGTTGGATCCCAACTGCGGAACTAAATAGAATGTGCGGTGGAGCTGTGCATAAAGGTAGACTTTTTTAACTACCTTTGTATGACTATGGAGTGTAAGGGGGAGCAGTCAATGATAGACAGACCTAAATTTGCTGGGTCAGAACAAGAGAACATGAGGATGTCATTTTCCATCCAGACTTTTCCGTTTCATTTCCACATGTTACAACGTAGGCTTTTGTTTTTGCCCTTTTCCCATCGTATCCTCCAACGAATCCTTTACGTTTCCCATTCGATTCTGTTTCCCTTTTTCAATAAATATTCGTTACGATCTTGCGCCTGCGCACTACAAACTTACCTCATTAAAGTACTCGCCTACATATTTGCCACCCTCACTTCTACTACAATGTTTAGCTAAATCACTTAGCACTATCCTCCATCTTCCCTTTTGGACCCTTAAAGCTCACCCAAATCACTTCTCGGTCATGTGAATATTCATCTTTAAATATTTCTGGGCCCATTCGTTTTGTGTTAATGTATTATGTAAATGAAATGACACTGTAACATTTTTTTGGGGGATTCCATCATAAAATATAAAATTTATAAACATTTTGAAAATTTCTAATTTTTACAACTATAAAACCAAAATACATAGCAATGGCAGGCCACAGAACATTATTCTTCATCTGTGGTCCCCAACGAGTTGCGCAGCTCCTGCATCTCGCCCACAAACTGAAGAACCCTGACACTCAGTTGTGCCACTCTGGCACGTGTGGTCCCTGTTAAAAAACTTAAATTAAAATATTGGTATAACCTTGTTGGGGTCATACTGCAGTGCCCCCCCCCCCCCCCCGTATGGTCCAAACACCTAAATCTGGACTTCAAAAGCCAGAGGGCCCTCGCCACCACGGGCCGGGTTTTGCATAGTGCCCAATTAGAGAGCCCCTGGCCCGCATTCTGCAGGCAAAGGATGGGCATCAGGAGCAAGGGCAGGAGTGGATATCCAGAATCCCCTGAAAGAATTTAAAAATACTAACATAAAGTACACATTCTAAGCTACAATATTGTTTAACATGTCATCAAGGGCTAAAAACAGCAATAGGTTAAGTCATGAGTTATCAACTATATTCATTGCCATACAGTGAAAATGGATTGATGGAATGTGAGCAAACTTACCCTGGAGCCATCCACCAGATAATTCTCCTGACTCAAACTGACGAAATAAGCCGGAGCTCTGCAATATATAAGCATCATGGGACGACCCTGGATGCCCTGCAAGAACACTGAGGAATCGCATAGCTGGACCAATCACTGCTTTTATGTTGTGTGAGTGGCACATCTTGCGGTTCCTGCAACCAAATATAAAGTAATTACACAAAGCAAAGGTAACCGACTAAAACAATAACTACTACAACAAATTAAGATTCAAGTTCAACAATCCAAATATAATTCACAAAGGACATAAGTCTAAAAAAATATAGCAATTATATGGATGTGTAGGAAAATAAATGTTTACATGTTAAGGACTAATTAAAGTCTATAAGGCATACATGAAATGTATTGATTTAGGTATGCATTGCTATACAATTTATGGCCTTGGCCATGCTGATACAAGCAATGCCTTGGTGCTAAAGGCGCGCAGACTCCTCCACATAGCCGCAAAACATGTTCAACAATAGCAATCCGAGCCCTCAAAGGTCCCGTAAGTGGATTGGAAATGAAACGGATTTATAGGGTGGTGGTCCGTCGGAAATCAGCTCTCTGAATCAGACAGAAACCCATCCCAACAACGGAAGTTATCTGAACGAACGGAAAATTTCCGATTTTGTTTGGAAAATGATCCGAACTAACGGAAATGTTCCGATTTGCTTCCGTTCATCGAAAGCGCATATACGCATTTTCCTGAACGTTCGTACGAATGAAAAATGAAAGAAAAAAAGCAAAAAAAAGACTAACACCCACCAAAACTTTCACAGACAGCTACAGAAGTCCAGACGAATGTGTCTTTGAATCGAGGCTATATAACAACCCACCAATGTTGGTATTTAAAGAGCTAGCTATCGTGTACTCTAATGAATATGCAAAATCAAATTGTTTATGAAGAAGCCAGACTGACGATCCTGGTAGGCAAACTATATGGAATAATATGCACTTTGGTGAACTTGTGTGTACCCAATTCTTGCCAGAAACTGTTTATTATAAAAGTAATGATTACAGATCAACAAACTGGTACTACTGGGGCAATGAGATATGCATTTGGATTTAGCAGATAAGAGTAATACAAAGAAAACATCTACAGCTTATAGATCTCTGGCAGGTAAGCAGCCCAGAAGAAAGTAACTATATATGTTATAATGAAAAACACAAAACAAAGGAAAGAAGAGATTAAGAATCAACTAGAAAAATAACTACTCTAATTTAGATTAAATGATAATGGGGAGACCCAAGCTGGAGTGATATGTGAATGCTTATATTATAAGCTTATATTAAAGGAATTAGTAAATCCATGTACTCATGGGAAATGAAACAAAAAAAAATTAAAATAGATGAATTAATACAAAAGAAATCAATGCACTGGAGTTAGAACACAGATGCACCCTGCAAGAAGATGTGTTAAAGAAACCATTTGAAAGTAAGGAGGCTCTAAAGAAAACAATAATCGCATCAGAAGGTAATCCTAAGGATCGACTAAACCTAGGTGGGGGGGGGGAGGGGGACCCTGGCATCAGAATTTAAAGATAATCGGGCCAAAAACTTTGTAGATAAGAACCTAACAGCTGATATCCAGATATAATATAAACATAATATCAAACTGAAGAATACATATAATTTTCGAAGATATATAGAAGAATCAGGCTTGGGAAAAATTACTAAGAGTCAGCAGGAGGAATTGGATAAAGCCTTTGACGTACAAGAGATCAGTAGGCCAATTCAACACCTTAAGGAAGGGAAAGCTACAGGCTTAGATAGGTTGCCAGGGGAATATTATAATAAGATTTTTGAAAAATCCTAGCATCACAACTGACTAAATAGTTCAATACTATAGATGGGCATGGTGTATTTAGTGTAGAATCCACAAGGGCATAGCAAGTAATACCAAAACATCCAGCAGAGGTAATTAAAAAATCAACAGTAAGTGAATTTAAACTTGCATGGGATAAGCATACATCTATCCTAAGATGAAGAGTACATACAGTATACACATAAGGACAGACTAGATGGCCCATATGGTCTCCTTCTGCCGTCAACCGTCTCATGGCACTCTATAATAACCCCACAGCAGGAATAAATATAAATGGATTAAACTGTATGCCTTTCACAATGTCAAATGGGACAAGGCAAGGATGCCCGCTGTCACCCTTCCTGTTCAACTTACTTCTTGAACCATTAATTAAACGTAGGGGTAGAGAAACTAAGCTTGGAGAAATTGGTAATTATTCCATTAAACGTGAGCCAAAATTAAGTGATGAAAATAAAAGAAAGATGCCCCTGTATTTGGGATGATTGCTTTATCAAATATATGAGAATCAGCCCCAAGACCAGAGCCTTTTATAAACTTTAAATGTTTGAGCCATTGTTAAGAAACTTCAGCGACAGGGACGCTTTAGAGACACTACCGCTACATAGGCAAAAACTCAAGTAAACATACTAGGATGAAAAAGAGTGGTTAAAATGTTTGTTATCCACATTTTTATACATGGACCAAAATCTGCCAATAAATGTACCTAGTAAATTTGTGGTGTGTAAAAGAAACATAGAGAAAGTTCATATGGCAAAATCAGAAATATGGCATATCCTATAAAAACTTAATAAGACCTAGAATGGATGGAGGATGGGGTGCACCTGAATTGGAATTATACCATAAGGCAACTCAAATAAAAAGGGTAGTGCTGTGGAGGAAAATGGCCTCGCCTTGGATACATAAAGAAATATCTCTGACAATTAAAAAAAAAAAGCAATACAATAAATAATAAATTTAATGGTTCAACATTTATGGTGGGGGTGTACTCATGTACAGACAGCGTGGGCCCAAATGCAGAAAGCGCTAGAAATAAAGGTAGGGGATACAGGATTGATAACACCTTAATTGGCACTATTAAACCTAACCCCCTATAAATATAACTAGGTTAGCACATAAAAAATGTTCAATTCTACTTTGGCTCATAAAAAGGGCAAATCACAAGCAATGGGGAAAACAAGCTCGTGTTTGAGATTGTGGAAATCAACAGTTATAGCCTATTTAGATAATTAGTTAATTTAACAAATCAGGAAAAGTGGTGTCAGTGGCTGAGGGATCTGATTAGTAAGTATATAGGAGATAACCGTATAGTGCAGGAAGTGTCCTGTGCTTTTCTTCTCTCTATCTTCCTAGTGCCATTCTTTCTTATGTGCCTCTTTTTTTCCTCTAGGGCAGGGAGGAAAGGTAGAGGGGAGGGAATGGAGGGTAGGTAGAGGGAGGGTAGGTAGAGGGGAGGGTAGGTAGAAGGGAGGGTAGGTAGAGGGGGGGGAGGGAGGGTAGGTAGAGGGGGGGAGGGAGGGTAGGTAGAGGGGGGGGAGGGAGGGTAGGTAGGGGGGGGGAGGGAGGGTAGGTAGAGGGGGGGGAGGGAGGGTAGGTAGAGGGGGGGGGAGGGAGGGTAGGTAGAGGGGGGGGAGGGAGGGTAGGTAGAGGGGGGGGAGGGAGGGTAGGTAGAGGGGGGGGGAAGGGAGGGTAGGTAGAGGGGGAGAAGGGAGGGTAGGCAGAGGGGGGGGGGAAGGGAGGGTAGGTAGAGGGGGGGAAAGGGAGGGTAGGTAGAGGGGGGGAAAGGGAGGGTAGGTAGGGGGGGGAAGGGAGGGGAGGGTAGGTAGAGGGGAGGGAAGGGAGGGTAGGTAGAGGGGAGGGAAGGGAGGGTAGGTAGAGGGGAGGGAAGGGAGGGTAGGTAGAGGCGAGGGTAGGTAGAGGGGAGGGAAGGGAGGGTAGGTAGAGGGGAGGGAAGGGAGGGTAGGTAGAGGGGAGGGTAGGTAGAGGGGAGGGAAGGGAGGGTAGGTAGAGGGGAGGGAAGGGAGGGTAGGTAGAGGGGAGGGAAGGGAGGGTAGGGGAGGGAAGGGAGGGTAGGTAGAGGGGAGGGAAGGGAGGGTAGGTAGAGGGGAGGGAAGGTAGAGAGGGGAGGGAAGGTAGAGAGGGGAGGGAGGGTAGGTAGAGGGGAGGGAAGGGAGGGTAGGTAGAGGGGAGGGTAGGTAGAGGGGAGGGTAGGTAGAGGGGAGGGAAGGGAGGGGAGGGTAGGTAGAGGGGAGGGAATGCGAATATATGACTTAAGACCAAGGGTTTGATGCATTATTGCCATTGACTGGACTACCCCTTTAAGTGTGAATGAGAGAGAAAAGAAGATTTTAATACGGAAATATTTTTTTTTGCTGCAAATTTTCTGGTCGGTTACCTGAATCCTTCTAGGTCACTTCTTATGACATGGTTTTCAACATACTGATAGATAACTTGTGGTTAGAAGGGGCAGAAAGAGCACTTATTAGCCCTATTTAATGATATACTGGCCCACATGAGTCTAAACCTTTGTCCCCAAGTGAACTTGCTGAAAAGGATTTTATGAAGAGCAGTAATCATAAGAGGCAACAACAATGATTTGCAGAGCATCACATAAAAGAGAAAAACATTAAATATTTACATTTGCTATTTTAATGAATTATTAATTACAGTCTCAGCATAATATAGATACAAACAACATGTTTGTTGTCCTACTGCATAGTACATGGGGGGGGGGGGGGGGGTAAAACCTGATATGACAATGTATACAGAATTTATTTCTTTCCCAATATATTTTTTACAAGTCATCGGCTAAGACACAGCTACCTCCAGTGGTGAGATCTTGGATTAAACCGGACCTTCACCATGATTTGTTGAAAAGCTCAAACCCTTTAAAAATGATTCCCCATCATCTAAAATGAATATATTTTAAGTTTTTAGTCACTTACTTATTATTCTTTCCCCCACTGGGCTGTAACTCTGTTCAGGACTTTAGGATACGGGCGCTGCCATCTTGACTCAGAAGCATCACACTTACTGAGGAGAGTGGGATAAGGTACAGGGGGGCGGGTTATAGCTGTCCTTTGCTCAGACAGAGCAGAGCTGGTCAGCAGTCCCAGAATGCAGAGCAGCACAGTCAGGAGGCACTTCCTGTTTGCAGGCTGCCTGATAAGATGGCGGCTTCCATAAGCCGCCATCTTGGATGTTTAAAGGCTCATAACCTGCAGTAGATGCAGGTAGGATGATTTTTAATGTGGACAATCTGTATGTACAGGGTGTGGGAAACATATAAGATAGGCTCTTATTCAGAGTGAAGGTCCGCTTTAAGTCTCCACTCTACCTGTTTGCTCTTAAACTTGACCAAAATCTATAAGTCTCTAGGGCCAGGTGAATCCTCTTGGTTCCCCATATACTGACTCAAGAGGTTTGAGTGAAATCTCACAATGTCATGCGCCTTTATGTGTATTACATTTGAGAGATCTCCTGGTAACAGGACAGCCCACTTTGACACACTTTCCCATCAAACATCAAATCAGAAGAGATTGTACGAGTCGCCTTGTTTTTTCAGAAACTCCTCTTGTGGTGTCTATTGTACTCACACTTGAGAGTATGTTATCTCGGAGAGCATCACAATGTGTTATTCATTTGTCTTTAGTTTTGCTGGACATGTATGATGGAACATGGGACAAGGGTGAAACTCACAGAGACTAAAGAGCACCGTGGTCTGGGATTTTACTCTACAGACCAGAAGCTCAAACTTGGGCAGTTCATGTACAGCCCGGGCCCTTGGGAGCATGATATGTTGCAGGAGCAGTTACAGGGAAATAGGTTTACAGTAGTTCCATTTTATGGTCAGATAAGGAGACCAATCAACAGGGACCGTGCCCGCGCCAGCCATTCACAAATGCCTGGCACGCGCCCTGCTAAAGGCTTAGCGGGGATGCGGCTGTGGCTCGCGTATGAGCCGTTGGACCGGAAAAGAAGGTAGGTGACCTGGGGGGTTTCACACAGAGGGGATGCCCCGGGGGGAGGGAATCGAAAGGGCCAGGAATCTTGTAGATTTGCATCTCTGTGGGTTTTGGTCCACTTTAAAAAGACCTTATACTCTTTATATTTCCCCTTTATCCAAATGCCCCCTCCTCTGGTGCGGAGTTATGTTGGGGAGTTAATAAAAAACATCACCAGCTCTCAGAAACCAGTGCTTTTCTCAGGTGGATACTGCTCTGTGCATCTTCGGGGTTGGTGCAATGAAAAGCGCTGAAGGTACACAAAGGACCAGGTGAGGTTATTTTTCAACCCCTGTCCTTCCCCAGTGCGGAGGGAAGGGGGCCAATGTCTCTTTAAAGACTCCCCAAAGTCCCGCAGTTAGCCATGTGCTATTCCTCTATGCTCGATTCAGTACAACATATACAGGTATAACAAGCAGGGTTACTGTGGATAAGCAAACTGGAGATAAAAGGAGTAAAATGACATCATTTATTAGATTAAAGCATGTTTTACTATATTATAATCTAATAAATGATGTCATTTTACTCATGCTATCTCCAGTTTGCTTATCTACAGTAACCCAATATGACTTACCTGTGTTATTTTAAAAGTTTCAGTGCTACACAGTAACCCTACTTGTCATACAATGGAGGAGGGTGGAGAATATATTGTACTGTTGGTCTGATGCTTTTATAAGGCTGTTTACAGCACTGTTTCTCAACCTGCGGTACACATATCCCGGGGCTACTTGGCAACGTTCAAGGGTGCACCAACAAGTAGGGGGAAGGGGTATAACAGGTCTGGTATATTATTTTAAAGTGGACCAAAACACAGGATTTTGACTATCCTGGGATTTGGTCCTTACCCCTGGGGCACCTCGATTGGGGGTGCCCTGCTGTGTGAAGCCCCCCAGGTCGCCCTAACAAACTTGCCTCGTCCCGGTCCTACGACACAGCAATGGCCGCTCGTCCAATCAGCACATGCGGCCTTGGTCCGGTAAAGAAAGTAAGTTTATGGGTGACCTGGGGGTTTCACACAGCGGGGCATCCCGATTCTGGATGCCCCAGTGGGAGGAAGTCAATTGGCCCAGGAATCTTATAGATTCCTGGGGAGATCTCCGTGGGTTTTGGTCCACTTTAAAAGAAAACATTATTCTTTCTTGTGTCAAAATTTTTACAAGGCGTGTGACCTACTTAATTTGGTAACATTAGTAATCATCTCCTGCTTGTCACTGGGGGGAAAGCAGCTTCAATGCCACCATCCAAAAGAACCTGAGAGAATGAGTGTGTGGTAAGGTTGCCACCCAGTGGATTTTTTTTTTCAATTTACTTGCCACTGGCCTGGCAGTGCCGGTATTTGTTTTTTTTACTGGTAATTCAGGATGGGAAAAGTATACCTGCAATTACCCACAACTGGTGCTACGTGGCCAGTAAAGTAAAAATAAAATAGCGGACAGGTGGCAACCCTAGTGGGGAGGGGGCTTGTCCTGCAGCCTTCCACTTGTCAGCACATGGTTGTAGGTCTACTTTTAGAGCATTCCACTACCGACATACGACTATACGACCTATATTCCAGTTTCTGTAGGTAGTCGTACAGGATGGCAGTGCTGGGACACCAGGGATTTCATCACCAAGAACGCTGGGCACCTTGACCTGAGGACAGGCTGGTTGGTACAAACGCAGCAAGTCAGGATACAGGTATGGACTCTGGGGCCTGTAGAAACAGACATTAGCAAGTCGCCACTCCCCACATTCTCCCTCCAGTAGAGAGCACAATGCTGTAATACTGAATAATAGATGCTTGTTTCGAGAGCTTCATTATAATGGAGTCATCACAGATGCTCATCACTTTATCCTGAATGCTTGCCGCAAACCCATCGAAGCTGCTGCTCTGTGGAGATCTCTGTCAGTGTGTGCACCGACCTCCAGCTGCACTGACACGCATAGGCACGCGCCCCCTTCTTCCGAACCAGCTTGGACTGCAGCTTACTGTGCTCAGGCATACTGTTCCTGTAACAAGACGTGAAATTTAACCCTTGAGGTAAATATTGTATACATATACCCCTACCTCACCCCCTCAGTCTTCCAAGTATCTTCAGATCCAGACAAAGGCAATATTAAGGCAGCAAGGAGCTCACATGAAGCCTGTTCCACGTGTCTTTCCTTAATTTCCTTCAGTGCGCAATGCGTAGCAGGTCTCTAGGTTCTTCCTTTCTTTCTGTTCCAGCACAAGACCACTGACTTGCCGGGCTCACTTATGCTGGGAATGCTGAGGGTCAGGCAGCTGTGCAATGACACCTGAAGCGTGGTCATGGAAAAGAAAGGAGGGAGAAACGTCTAAGACCCGCTACAGCATCTACAATGCATAGCAGAAAGGGATGTGGGGCAAACTTCAGGTGCTCCTTGCGGTCTTATTATTGCCACTGCCTAGAGTGTACCTTTAATTAAAGCAGGCATCCAGTTGGCAGAATGGTGCCTTTCCTTTACCCCCCACTCATATCTTAAAGTGGTCCAACACCCATTTTTGAGATAATGGGTGTTGGAGTGCAATGTAATGGGGGCATTCTGGAGGCCAATGCCACCCCCCCTTCAAAAAAAAATCAGCTATTCTTACCTGTTAACACCTTTTCCAGGAATCCCCCAGAACAGCACCCACGAGAGAGATGACCCCACCCACCCAGAAACAGGAAACACCAGACCACCCCATAAAAGAACTTCCTGTTACTGTAGTCTCTGAGTATTAAGACTTCCAAAGCACCTGAAAAATAGACATATTAGATATAAATCTAACATATTTACTGTAAGAGCAGCGAGACTATGCAACTCTCTGACAGAGGAGATATAGCATAGATCCAAGTACAATCTTAGGGAGGGACCATTCCAAGAAACTCCTTTCTTCTGAAAGACTGATCTTGGCTTGATCTTAAAGTGGACCAACACCCAGGATTTTGACTATCCTGGGTTTTGGTCCACTTCAGGGGGGCACCCCGATTAGGGGTGCCCCGCTGTGTAAAACCCAGCGGGGCTTTTTGGGGGGGGGGGGTCCCACCTCCCCCTGAGGGAGGTGATCGGCCCGGGAATCTTATAGATTCCCGAGCCGATCACCCCTGGTGTTGGTCCACTTTAAAACCAAACACTAGCGCATACACACGGACATAAATGACTATATAGCTATTGCTTGTGTGGGGTATACAGCAACGCCTGCTGGAGGTTTCAGACTCATAGCCTGATATGCAAACCCAAAAAAGCTTGTCATACCCATTGGCAACAGTATTGTTGGAAGCAGCTAGTCCTCTTCTAAATCCTGATCTGTTGTCCAGGTACCTCAGGACACATTTCCAAACATCTAACAATGAAACAGATAAGACGCCTCTACACAAACATGTAAAGTTTCAGCAAACATTTGGTAGAAAATGAGCATCCATATAGAAAACAATGTGCTCTGCACAAAAGGAGAAGCACGTGAGAAAAACTAACTCACTGCCCCCTGGCTGCTGTCAATAGGGTCGATTCAGAGCCAGGTGAGAAAACCCACCCCCCTCCAGCAATACTTTTAAGAGGGTTAGGGGCATTCAAAGACATGGCTCTTTAAAGTGGACCAAAGCCCTGGATTTGGACTATCCTGGGTTTTGGTCTTTGCCCCTGGGGTACCCCGATCGGGGGTGCCCCGCTGTATGAAACCCCCCAGGTCGCCGGATCAAACTCACCTCTTCCCGGTCCTACGGCGCATAGATTCCCGGGCCGATCACCGTGGGTTTTTGTCCACTTTAAAAGCTTCTTTGCACACCTTAAGAATCTTTACTTGTGTGGCGAAAATCACCACTAGGCCAAAGGCTAAGTGCCAAGCTAGAAACGCCTAGAAACTGTCTGGCGAGCCAAAGCTTACTTTACATATTAAGCAGGTGCTCTATATGTAAGGAGAACCAAATATTACAAACTATGACCTAGGGGAAATAAGAAACACACATTGGAGGTGGTTTGTCTCCATGGCAAATTCCTTATTACATTTATCATTTGAAATGAAATTTAAGTATGAAGAATCTAAACACATAAACATCCTTTGTAAAGACATAAAGACACGAAAACAAAAGTCAGCAGATGATCAAATCTGTTACCTTTTCCTTGTTACATTATATCCTAAAAAGCTAGGCCAAAAATGTATAACCTATTGTTTAGGTTATCATATTCACTACACAAGAACCTATGAGTGAATGAAGGCCCTACATGAATTTAGAATTATTCATTAAGCATTAGCTAAAAGAAGGGTCAAATACACTATATCCTCTATAGCAGTGGTCATCAACCCTGTCCTCAAGGCCCACCAACATGTCATGTATTTTGGATCTCCAAATAGCCGGCTCTATTGCTCTGCATGCTGCACTAATTACTCCACCTGTGCATCTTTGTGGAGATCTGCAAAACCTGGCCTGTTGGTGGGCCTTGAGGACAGGGTTGGGGACCACTGCTCTATAGGATAGGGCAGAATTATCAAACCATAAGAGAAACATTCTCTCAGGCCTTGATACCCAGGACAAGGCATATAAAAAAAATATCTTACGTGGCAACTACATGCGGCCCAATTAATTTTTTACAATGAAAAAGGTAGTAAAGTGAACCACTGAATCAAGGTCTTGATAATCACCCGTAAAACAGGCTGTGGCCCTCTAGGCCACACATGTGGTGTGGTCTGGTGTTTCCTGTGTCTGGGTGGGCAGCGTCATCTCTCTTGTAGGTGCTGTCTTGGGGATGACTTCATACCTTACATACCTTAACCTTAATGCAGCCTTTCATTGGCCGGTGGCAATCACATGGTCTGTATTTTCACCGGCATCCAGAAAATCAGTGGCGAATGACGCAGGCAGCTGTCAATGGACAAGAGCCCGTGCATGCACCATTGCAGCTTGGTGAGGTTAGTTTTTTCGGGCTTCCTGGGGGGTTTCACACATCTTAGCATCCAGATACGGGATGCCCCGCGGGTATGGAACAAAACCCGGGAAAGTCAAATCCCTGGGTTTTGTTCTGCTTTAAATGCAATTAGAATTGTTTGCAGCTGTACACATGTACGGGGGAGGGGTACATCCCAATTTTTTATGCTTATTGTTGCTGCCTCGGCTAAACCAGGTGATGGACTTGAGTCACCATACTCCAGAGAAGGTGACCATTGGTGGCTACTTGCGTGTCCCAGTCACACTGAGGGGTGACGGGAAGGTTAGTAAATCCAGGCTTGTGGGTGGGGAGGATTGGCAACCAGGGGGAACCCACCGGAATGAATACAGCTGCTAACACTCACCATTTTACTTAAAGTGATTGTCCAGGCTTTACTCACCTTTCGTCCCCCGCAGATGCTGCTGGGTACCTTACCTGATCAGCAGATCCGAGTCCTGCCTGCCCAGCCCCATTGTCAGGTCTTGAAACGCCCCCTTTGTTGCAGTAAATGCAGGGGGCGTGCCCAAGTCTCTGTGCATGTTGTGAATGCAGATGTGCCCGGTGATCGGGCTGGGCGGTGCAAGACTTGGATCCAGTGATCAAGTAAGGCACGATTGGCTGCAGGGGACAAATGGTGAGTATTTTAATTTTAGTCTGGACAATTACCTTACAACCTGTGTTGTTCTGGTTTGTTTGATTGGATTGCACTCCAAGCGCATCAATTCTGCAAACCTACCTGAAGAAGAGGTAGTCACAGGATGTGTCCCATCTGTAGTCATCGAAATTCAAAACATCAAAGTCACAACTGGTACAGCGCAGCCGGCTGCAGGCTCTGCATGGAGGGGGGGGGGGGGGTGGGAGAACAAACCGTGTCAGTGGCGTGTACAACATCCTCAAAACAAATCCTATTTAAAGTGGACCAAAACCCAGGATTTTGACTATTCTGGGTTTTGGTCCTTTCCCCTGTGTGAAACCCCCCCAGGTTGCCGATGCCAACTCACCTCTTCCCGGTCCTACGGCGCATGTGCGGCTGCTCGCCCAGTCAGCGCGCTCTGAGCCACTGACGTCACGTTGGCTAAGCCTTCGCCTAAGGCCAGCGGGTGCAAGCGAGCTTGCGCCCGCATCCCCTGCTTCCCCCTAACAGGGAGCGTCTTGCTAGAGGGATAGCAGGGATGCCGCAGTGGCGCGTGCATGCACCATTGGACCGGGAAACAAGGTAAGTGTATGGGGCGACCTGAGGGGGGGTTTCACACAGCGGGGGTAGGGAATCGATCGGCCCCGGAATCATAGATTCCCCGGCCGATTGCCATGGGTTTTGGTCCACTATGAAGTGAACCAAAACTCTTCACACCCGGCCCTAGAGGCCCTACATACAATGCAATAGATACATTGGGAGCAGGCTTACCTGAGGTTGCCCTAAAACCTCGAGTGCAGCCCATGGGGTGGAAGGGTCGAAGGCCTCGCAGTACAGCCTAGACCCCACACCCCATGTGCTTGCACAAATTCAAAACAATGTGTCTGAAACCCCATGGAGCTCCTGTTTACTCATCACACTCACATGGCACATGTGCGAGCTCCTGTCCAATCAGCACCTTCCACTGTTATTTCCCCCCTGCTGCACGCACCTACTACTACGCGCTTGTGCTGCGACGGCATCACCAGCATATCTCAAGCTAGCCACACACCCGTATGCCAGGCCCTTATTAATAGCCAGCGTGGGCATGACCACAGCTAGAGGCAGCACTTGCTCCATTCATGAGCTCAGTGCAGCAAAGGAAATCAGAATGGAATGAGTGCCGCCGAATGGCTGAGCGGCCCACTGATGCGCCAAGGGAACAAGGAAAAGGTGAATTTACGGGTGATCCCAGCGGATACACACAGCGGGGCGTTCTGATTTTGAATGAAGAACAAAACTTCAGTTTCTAGTTGCTGTTCCTCTTTAAGTTGATAGCAATGTAGAAGTTTTACCTTGTATACATTTATGAGTATTTAAAGTGGACCAAAGTTCTGGCCCCCCCTCAGATTATGGTCATCTTGATTTGGAATTCCCGTATGTAAAACCTCATGTAACGTCAGTTTTCTTACCTCACTCCATCCTCCCAAGGTGCGTAGCTGGGGTCTCATCCAGTCAGAATACATTTCAGTAAATTAAAAAGGAACTTCGGAGGTCCTAGAGCCTTAAAGATTCCTGGGCTGTACAAGCTCCACTCCTTGGGGCATCCCGAAATGGAATGCTTCGCTGTGTAAATCCTCTGGGTCCCCAGATTCTCTTACCTGCTCCCAGAGCCCTTGTCGCGTCTCGGCACACCGCGGCCACATCCTTGCTCACCTCTAGCTGTCCACGCAGCCTTTCTGAATGAGCGGTGCAGGGACGCCACAGCTAGAAGCTGAGCGGGGAATTCGGCCGGTGGTGCACTCGGCCCTACTCGGTTTCTTTCGACTCAGATCAGCAGCTAGCAGAGCCGACGGGAGCCAAGCTATACCAAGCGTGCTGATTGGCTGAGTGGGTGCCAATCCGCACACTCAGTTTCAGCCATGCCTGTGCTGTGGGAATGAAAGGAAGGCGAGTTTTTACGGTGACCTGAGGGGAAAGTGAAATTCCTATATTCTTAGTATGTCACACACCCCGCTTCAAGAATCCATAACATGTGGGTAATATCGTCCTGAAGAGGGCGTTCCTGCAGAGATGATAGCAAAAGAAAGCCCCTCCCTGATCCATAAATACCTGGGACCTCCCACTCACTTCCCAGTTTTCCATCTCTGCAGACGGCGAGCAAGTCAGAAGATGATGGCTCCTCCTTGCACAGGGGGATTTCAGGTAGCTGGGGTAACTCCCGGCCTCTTATTTTGTCTATTTCCGCTCGGACCCCTGTTTGTCCCAAAATTTACCTCAGATTACATGCCTCCACAGTCTTGGCTGCTGGCCCGAGCGAGGGTACATTGGCACCTCTGGTGCTGAGGAGCAGAGCTCCACCGTGAGACCCTAAAAAAGAGGGTAGGCGGTCATACCGGGTAGGTGATCCCGGTTTGGGATGCCCCGTCCCTTGACTTTTCCCCTGGGGGGGGCCCTTCCCTTTACCAACTATGGGGGCTGGGGGTTCCTCTCATAGGGGTTAGCTTTATTCTCTTTCTCTTTATCACTTTCTCTTGTTGATGTGGAGCGTCTGGAAGTAATCCCTCAATGAATTGGTTGCACTGTTGTTACTATGTTGCTGCACCGCGGCTGTCATTGCAGCCGGGTGCCGGGGTTTTTCAGTCTGTGAGGTAACTTTTACCTCACACGCCTTGGGGGGGCGGGGCTGGCACTCGGCGCTCTGCCGCAGCCAGCCCCCGTTCTCTCATTCATTTCTCGCCGCAGCGAGCGGGGCGGGTGCTCCGCTAGTGATAGCGGGAGCACCCGCTGTCATGGCAGCCGGCGCCGCGGTTGTCGGCGGCGCCGGTCTCTGGGCTGGTGCGTGAGGGACTTCTTCCCTCACGCTTCATTCACACTGGTAGGGGGGGCGGAGCCGGGCTTTCGGCACGTCGCCGCGGCTCCGCCCTCCTCTGTACTGGCGCCGCTGCGGAGCTGAGCTCCCTGTTACTAGGCAGCTCCCTGTTACTAGGCAGCTTAAGGGGCACAGATCAGCTTTGCGCGGGCTGCGCAGACCACGCCCCTGACAAGGCAGTTCTTCTTCTTCACTTCACCTCAGAAATCGCCATTGTTCTGAGGCGGATCGTTCACCGCAGCGTTTGTGAGTGGCCCTGTGGGCCTCATTTATTTCTTCTTTTCTTATCTGTTAAGTCTTATTGTAGGGACTTATGGGTCTCTCTCTGTCTTTTAGGTGAAGGTTATCCAGGAGGATCTTCTGTAGTATTGGAAGGTCTCTCCTGATCCTGGGTCCCTGGGTCCATTTTAGCATCACAAATCCTCCCACTCGGGACATTAAAGGGGCATCCCGGGTTGTCTAACTGGCGTAATTCCCTGGGTCATAGCGACCACTCAAAATTCACCTTATGGAGGCATCCCCGGATACTGGGACTGGGACCCCTTCGGGGCATCCCAAAAAGTGTATGTTGTGTGGGATTTCCATTACTGGGGATGATGTGTTACTGTGTATACCATGTGCACAGCAAACTATTACGCGGCAGTCCGAACCCCAAGCGGCGGGGTCAGCACAGCCGGCCACCTCAACTCCCCCTCCCGCCTTGACTCGTGCCCCGTGTGACGTGGTCATGGGCAGGGACCTGCAATCCGAGATGTGTGCCAGATTGGCTAGCCTTGAGAAAATGCTCTCTAGCTCGGTCGCCCGTAAGGCTCCGTCTAAGAGAAAGCATTTGTCGCCGGCTCCGCCGGTGGATGATCTTGATGACAGAGATAATCTGGATTGGTCTGATTATCCTCAGCTAGAGGAGGGGGAAGTTGATGAGGGTTCAGAATTTTCGTATGATGAGCAGTCTGCTGGCGCTGATGCCGAGCTTTCTGATTTAGGGAGATCCTTGGACTCTCCTCACGCTCTGTCTCTCATGCTGGAAGTTCTGAATATTTCCCCTCCCGAGGAGGCGTCACAGCAGAAAGGTGAATTGTTTGAGGAATCCAGGCCGCGCCTGGAGTTTCCTACGCAACGCCATTTTGATAGAATCATTGACAAGGAATGGGATAGGCCGGCTCGGCTCCCTGGCATCCCTCAGGGGTGGGATAGGAAATATCCCTTTCCTTCTGAGGCGGTCAAGCGCTGGGCATCTCCCCCCGAGGTGGATGCACCGGTTTTGGGGTTGTCTAACTCCTCGGTTTTAAACAGACCTGATTGTTCCACTCTCAAAGATGGAGAGGATAAACGTATTGATCAGATGGCTTCTCATGGCTTTACTAGCATTGGGTCGGCCATCCGGCCTGTGTGCGCTTCGGAGCTAATGGTGTTGGCTACCAGGTCTGTGGTCAGGGACCTGTTGACTTCTTCCGGGCTTCGTCCTGGTAGTAACGAGTTCCTTAGCCTTAAACGGTGTGAGTTGTTTCTATCCTTTGTGTTGACTGCCTTGGATGACACTTTGATGATGTGTGGTAGGACGTCGGCTCTGCTTGTGGCTATTCGGCGGTCGGTGTGGCTGCGCCAGTGGGCGGCCGATTTTATGTCCAAAAAATCACTGACGGCTTTACCCTTTGTTGGTCTACGGCTCTTTGGAGAGACATTGGACTCTGTCACCAAGGGTGATAGGTTACCTCAACGTAAGAAACAACGCCGCCCTTTTCGGGGGGCGCCTGCCTTTACCCCCTCCTTCCGGGGGGCCAGATCTGGCAGGGGTTCTGCATTTCCATCTTCCAGAGGAGATTCCGGAAACAGGGGCAGAGGACGTGCCCATTCTGGATACAGTTGGGGCTCTAAGCCCAAACCGGCTCAGCAATGAGGGGGCGCCCTCACCCATGCGGGTGGGGGGACGGCTGCAGCACTTCTCTCAGATCTGGGATCAAGAGGTCTCGGACAGATGGATCCGGGAAGTGGTGTCTTCCGGCTACAAGCTGGAGTTCGAGCTCCGCCCCCCTTCCAGATTTGTCAGGTCTCGGATGCCGTCGGAGCCTCTAGCGGCGCAGGGGCTCCTGGTGGCAGTGGAGAATCTTCTGGACATGGCTGTCATTTGCCCAGTGCCCCCTTCAGATCGGGGCAGGGGCTTTTATTCCAATCTGTTCACGGTACCCAAGAAGGACGGGTTGGTCCGACCCATCTTGGATCTGAAGTTTCTCAACAGGTTCATCCGGCCGAGGAAATTCCGCATGGAAACGCTGCGTTCGGCCATTCACTCTCTTCGTCAGGGAGACTTTCTGACGTCCATAGACATCAAGGATGCTTATCTACACGTTCCGGTTTTTCCAGCACACCAGAGGTTTCTCAGGTTCGTGGTGGAGGATCGGCACTTTCAGTTTGTGGCACTTCCTTTCGGTCTCACCTCAGCTCCTCGGGTGTTCACCAAGGTGCTACCGGGGGTGATGGCTCTGCTCAGAGGCCAGGGTATCCGCATCGTGCCCTATTTGGACGATCTACTGATCATGGCCTCTTCCTTCAACCAAGCGGAGTTGGACACCAGAGCGGTGGTGTCCACTCTGGAAAGGTTTGGTTGGGTGATCAACCACCCCAAGTCTTCTCTTTCTCCGTCCAGAATTCTGACCTTTCTGGGAATGTCTCTGGACACTTCACAGGCCAGGGTGTTTCTACCCCAGGCCAAGATTCTTTTGATTCAGGAGTTAGTTCGGCTTCTCTTGTCTACCCCTCATCCGACCATCCGGTTAGGGATTAGGCTGGTGGGGTTAATGGTGGCCTCATTCGAGGCAGTTCCCTTTGCGCAGTTTCACACAAGGACGCTTCAGCTTCATCTGTTGAAGGTTTGGGACAAGTCTCCTCTATCGTTGGATCAGTCCTTCCTGATGACTCCCCGAGTTCGTCGATCCCTGCAATGGTGGCTGGGGTCGGTCAATCTGTTGAAGGGCAGATCTTTTCTGGCTCCGTGTTGGGAAACAGTCACCACGGATGCCAGTCTGTCAGGTTGGGGGGGTGTTTGGAAGGACCTCCAGTTTCAGGGTTTGTGGGGCCCGCGGGAGGCTCACGAGCCCATCAATGTTCTGGAGTTGAGAGCCATCAGGTTGGTTCTGTTTCGCTTGACTCATCAGTTGAGAGGCCTGCCAGTTCAGGTCCGGTCGGACAACAGAACGGCGGTTGCTTACATCAATCACCAAGGAGGGACTCGCAGCAGGAGTGCCCTCAGGGAAGTGTCTTTGATTCTGGACTGGGCAGAGACCCACGTCCCGTGTATCTCAGCAGTCTACATTCCGGGAGTGGAGAACACGGAGGCGGACTTGCTGAGCAGGGCCTCCTCTCGTCAGGGGGAGTGGTCTCTCAGTCCCAAGGTGTTTCGTTCGATATGTCTCAGGTGGGGGGTCCCAGCGGTGGACCTCTTTGCTTCTCGTCACAATCACAAGCTTCCAGTCTTTGTGTCTCTCTCGCAGGATCCTCTGGCTCTGACAGTGGATGCCATGTCTCTAAACTGGAGGGATCTGGGGCTCCTTTACCTGTTTCCTCCGTTCCCAATGCTAGCCAGAGTGCTGCGCAAACTGGCCTTGGATGGTGCGTCGGCAATTCTGGTGGCCCCAAGATGGCCAAGGCGAGTTTGGTTCGCAGATCTTGTAAGACTGGCAGAGGATCAGTTCGCCCTGCCTCTGCTGCCGGACCTGCTCACCCAGGGTCGGCTGCGCTATCCCAATTTACCATCGCTGGCTTTGACGGCATGGCTGCTGAAACCGCCATCTTGAAGGAGGAGGGTCTTTCTGACGCAGTGATTCAGACTCTTATCTGTGCCAGGAAGCGCTCTTCCTCTTCTATTTACTACAGGACTTGGAGGGCCTATATTGATTGGTGTGAAAGTAGGTCTTTCTCTTGTCGAGAGTTCTCCATTCCTAGAATTTTAGAGTTTCTCCAACATGGTCTAGATCTGGGGCTCCAGCTTAGTACATTGAAAGGGCAGGTTTCTGCCCTGGCGGTGTTCTTCTAAAGGTCTTTTGCACTTCATCCCTTAGTCAAGACCTTTTTCCAAGGTGTTACACATGTTCGGCCTCCTAGGAAGCCTTTTGTTCCAGTTTGGGATTTGAACCTGGTTCTTTCTGCTCTCCAGGGCCCTCCGTTTGAGCCCTTGAATGAGATAGCTTTGTCCTCTCTTACCCAAAAGGTGGCCTTTTTGGTGGCCATCACTTCGGTTAGGCGTGTTTCTGAGTTGGCAGCTTTATCCATTACAGCTCCGTACCTCGAGAAACATCAGGACAAGGTTGTCTTTCGTTTCAAGCAGGATTTTCTTCCTAAAGTGGTCTCGGAGTTTCATCTGAATCAGGTCATTGTTTTGCCCTCTCTATGCCCAAATCCCAGCGACGACAAGGAAAGGGCATTGCATTCCTTGGATGTAGTTCGTGTTGTGGAACATTATCTGGACGTTACGTCTTCCTTTCGTAAGACTGATGCTTTCTTTGTGGTGCCCTGCGGGCCTAGGAAAGGTTTGGCTCCTGCCAAATCTTCCATTAGTAAATGGATTCGTCAGGCCATCATTGGGGCCTATTCTGCCAAGGGGAGGAGTCCCCCTTTTCGTGTTACTGCTCATTCTACTCGTGCAGTTGGTGCGTCCTGGGCCTTTCAGCACCAGGCTTCTGTTGAACAAGTTTGTAAGGCCGCTACCTGGTCTTCGGTTCACACCTTTTCCAAGTTTTACAAGGTTGATGTTAGGGCATCAGCGGATGCTGTTTTTGGCCGCAAAGTTTTGCAAGCTGTTGTGGTTTAAGGTTGTGCATTGTTGCCTAGTTTTGGATCCCCGCCCTTGTTATGGACACTGCTGTTGGATGTCCCACATGTTATGGATTCTTGAAGCGGGGTGTGTGACATACTAAGAATAATACCATTTTGTGAATACTCACCTTGTAAAATGGGTATTATGAGTATGTCACACACCCCGCTTCAACCCGCCCTTTTGTATTCAGGATCCTCTTTATTGCGAACTTTGCGTGGTTGTTGTTTATATTTGCCTCTTCCTGGTCCCTTACCTTACTGCTTTCTGTATACTGGGTAGTGAGTGGGAGGTCCCAGGTATTTATGGATCAGGGAGGGGCTTTCTTTTGCTATCATCTCTGCAGGAACGCCCTCTTCAGGACGATATTACCCACATGTTATGGATTCTTGAAGCGGGGTGTGTGACATACTCATAATACCCATTTTACAAGGTGAGTATTCACAAAATGGTATTGTGTTGTTCCTTTTTAAAGTGGATCAAAGACCAGGATTTTGACTATCCCCAGATTGGGGATGCCCCGCTGTGTGAAAACCCCCAAATTGCCCGATCTCACACACCCTTCCCCGGTCCGACGGCGCATGCACAGCCTCTCATCCAGTCAGCGCGCTGGGATCCGCTCCTGCCCCTTGGTTCAAGAGCTCGTCTAAAGCGAGTGGATCCAAGCGCACTGGCGGCCGCATCACCTGCTATCCTTTAATAGCGAGCGTGCCTGCGCCGGCAATTCGCAAATGCCTGACACGGGCTTGCGCCTTGCTAAAGGGATAGCGGGGATGCGGCCCTGCTCGTGGCATTGGATTGGGAAAGAAGGTGCGTTTTCGGGTGACCTGGGGGGTTTGACACAGCGGGGCATCCTGAATCGGGATGCCCCGGGGGAGAGCGAGTATGCCTGTCTTGCAGTCTCAGACTCCAGGGTGGGTTTTGGTCCACTTTAATACCGGGCAATTTATTCTTAATGAACAGATTCCTGGGGCGCCGTTCTCTTCAGGATGTGTGCACCCACCACCAGCCATTCAGATATATTGGCGGGGGTGAGCAAATCATAGAGGAGTGCTGGAGATGCCGCTCAAATCCAGAGGAGAATATATGGCAAAACTAGAGAGTTTCACACAGTGGGGCATCCAATATTAAGATGCCACAGGGGGGAGCTTCCACCCAGCCCTGGAGTCTTTTGGTCCATTAACCCTTGGTGGTAATTTATAGACTGAATACTTCTTTGAAGTTGGAGGAAACATTTAGGAGGGGCAATGAGTACAGCTTGCTGACAATATGATGGAGTGATGAGTTATACATATAGGAATATAATATAAATGTAGAACAGCCGGGCAATGCAAAGCACATTAGTGATCACTCCAGACAAGCAGAGCCAATGCAGGCTGGGAGATAATGCAGGAATCAAAGGGCAGAAAAGGTCCCCGGGAAGTCCCATTTACACCCAGTCCTAATTATCTGTGCAGGGAAGGTTGTGACTCATATTGTTTAGAAAAGTCCAGTCTGCATGGACGGCATCATAAGCCAGCAATTACCCCGGAGGCTGAGTATCACCACCTCTGCTAACCATGCTCTCCTGCATCATTAGAAGCTCTTCAAGCACAACAAGTGCAGCACAAATCCCACATACAGCCACTATTAATATTTCATGTATTCATTGCCTTAGCAATGCAGAGCAGCTATAATGCTCCATAGAAAGGCATTACATGAAATTTACCAATGGCGCCACCTAGTGGCTGTAGTGTGGTACAACCCTAGTGGAGACATACAGCTTCAGCGCATATGTGTTGACATTTATGCTGTTTTTTTTTTTTTTTTTTAATTCCTTGTTAAGCCGCTGTAATTATCTTCCTTACCCAACTGACATTATTAATATTTAAAAAAAATAATGTCAGTTGGGTAAGGAAGCAAGTGGCCGGCCACTGGCTTTTCTCTGTTGAGGTAAACCCACATGGCACCTGTAAAAACTCCCCTTCCCACGCTCCAATGGTGCATGCATGGGCTCTCGTCCAATAAGAGCCACCTGCCGTGAGTCATTCATTGGCCCTCTTGTTTTGAATGTGGAGTGTGCGCTGCTGCATCCCCGGCGGCGTGAATGCGCCCGCGCCACAGCCATTCAGATAGGCTTTGATGAAAGATGGCAAAGGGCTCCGAATGGAAGAGAGCCTGTACATGTGTTGTTGGGGTGGGGGAAAGGTGAGTTTTAATGGGCTTTCTGGGGGTTTCACACAGGGGGGGCATCCCAATTCACAATGGCCCAGAATGAAACCCGGGAAAGTTTAATTCCTGGGTTTTGTTCCGCTTTAGTGGGACAAAATCCATCATCTTTTGAAATCCAGGGCCAGCTGCTGGCCCTCCCCCGAGGAATTCTTAAATCAGGATGCCCCGCTGTATGAAGCCCTCCAGATTGCCCTGTAAAACTCACCTCTTTCCGGCCGTACGGCGCATGTGCGTGCTCTCGTCCAATCAGAGCCTTGCCCTTCTTCTGCATTTGAGAGTGGAAGCAGCCAACATGGGGCAAGCAGAAGACAGGCTCATTTAACCCTTTGCCTGGAATGTCCCGTTGTGGCTGTAACATTTATAAATCATAGCGCTGATCTTCCAATAGAATATAAGAATGCTGCTGCTGCAATAAAATATTTACCGTTCAGATAGATTTGTCCCAACTCCAAAAGGCGTCACAGAGCCACCAAGATAGACCGGGCAGCACCTGTACAACGGAAATGTCAGCGTTAGGTCATGGACATGTCTAAATACATCTGGACCACAGCTCTACAATCTACCTGAGGCACATAAAGTGAATTAACTTCCTTAGCGGGAAGAGTCATGGGAAATAGCTATTTAAGGGGGCCTCCCAATTTGGGATGCACCGCAGTAAGAACAGTTACTGATATTTTAATTATTAATGCCTGGTATACAGCTCAGTTTAGACACAGAGTCCGGCATCCCTAGTTTCCCTTTAGACAGGGGGAGTGCTCCCATCCCCAGCCGATCTGAAATGCGCCTCAGCCCAGAGATGCTGGGGATGCAGTCAGCACAGGGGGGGGGGGGGTCTTTCAGACTCCATGGCCGGCCACCCAGGATTTGTTCCGCTGTAACTCTAATGGCCTTTATCCCGAGCCAGCTCATTCTGGATTAACCGCTTATTGCTATTCTTCAGATGTGTGTAGATGCTTTTACCCATCATACAATGCTTTGTGCAGATATTTAAAATGATAATACTGCTGTTGCCTACAGGTCAGTTTAGGAGCAGATCGCCCCTGGAAAAGGAAAATGGTACGCTCGAAAAACCTGTCACCCATGGATTTTATTTTTCTCAGATGAAGAAAGTCACAAGCTTGGTGGGATTTTTTTTGTCAGTTGGGGTGTATAAGTGATCCCTCCTCTCACCCTCTAGCACAGTGGTCCCCAACAATTTTTTCTTACCTTTTTGTTGGGCTGGCCCTGGATGCTGGTAGGCTGCGCAGCGGGAGGCCCGGAAGCGGTGAGTGTTCAGGCCCCCGGTTTCTTGTTTATTTAGAGGTGATGCGCAGCCTGGGTCCCGCTGCTATATAGCACAACTATGGTCATTTTTGGCCATAGTTCTGCTATAAAGAGGGAGGGTATCCAGCAATTATGTCCTCCAGTGCAGCACCCTCTTTTGGCAGCATCCTGGGGGTCTTGTTTCCACCCCCACTTGCCTTCTCCATTCATTGCAATGGAAAAATTAAAAGAATGTGGGGCTCTCCACCAGAGAAAGGGGACCCTACGCCAATTAACCCTTTATAGCGCAGATAGTAGTTGTATTTCATTTAAAAATCTCAGAAACAGTTCTTGTTTGTGGCGTCTCCTGGACAGGAACGGGTGTCTGCCGATACATATGTGGCACCGTTGTAATTGAGGGGAATGGGGCTTTCACACGCAATTTTAATTAAAAAAACTTACAAAAAAAACCCACAACAAAATGTATGTAAAAAATTATTTTTTATTTTACATATTTCACCCAAAAATATTAAAAAAACACAAAAACATTTACAAACAAGATATTTCATGTTGAAGTCCAACTGGAAAAAGCGATATAACTTTCCTGGAAATTCCTGCAAAAATCACGATTAAACATCCATATTGGAAAAAATGGGGAAAAATTGTCTGACAACATCTCTAGGTAGGCTGGTGCTGAAAGGGTTAAATCTGAGGGAGGGCTCAGGGCCCATACAGGTAATTGCATGAGTTTCTTTCAACGTATCTTAAAGCGGACCTTCAGCGCCATTTAATGAAAAGCCCAAACCCTTAAAAAATGATTCCCCAGCATATAAAATTAATATATTTAATGTTTTTAATCACTTACGTTTCATTCTTTTCCCCATTGGCCTGCAACTCAGTACTCTAATATAAGGGTGCCGCCACCTTGGTTCAGTAGCATCACATACTGAGGAGAGGGGCCAAAAGTGCAGGGGGCGGGGTTATAGCTGTGCTTTGCACAAACAGAGCAGAGCTGGGGTCAGGAAAAGGTCAGCAATCCCAGAATGCAGAGCGGCACAGTCAGAAGACACTTCCTGTTTGTAGGCAGCCTGAAACTCCATGGGCCTCCATCTTGAATGTTTAAAGGCTCATAACGTGCAGTAGATGCAGGTAGGATGATTTTTAATGTGGGCAATCTGTATGTACAGCGTGGGGGAAACATAAAAGTTATGTTCCTTTTCAGGGTGAAGGTCCAGTTTAAACAAAATGATCGGATGGACCAAATTATTTTCGATTATTCACCTGCTGATAGAACGCTCAGATCCGGGCTGCGCAGGCCACACATACATTTAGAAATGTTTTTACTCACTTTTTACTGTGCCGATGATTTGCTGTTTTCACTGTAATTTTATCTGAAGAGTTTGTCTTACGCGTCTACAAAAAAATAAGAATTAAAAAAGGAAAAGGGTCAGATGATCAAATACGTCGACGACATCCTAGCCATCTAACATTAAAGTGGACCAAAACCCAGGATAGTCAAAAGTTTTGACTATCCTGGGTTTTGGTCCTTTCCCCGGGGGCACCCTGATCAGGGGTGCCTCGCTGTGTAAAACCCCCCAGGACGGCCGAACGGACTCACCTCTTCCTGGTCGCACGGCGCGTCTAAGAGCAGCGGCTCTGACAGCCGCATCCTCCGCCTCCGTCTAACAGGGAGCATGCCCGCGCCAGCCTTTCACAAAAGCCTGGCGCGGGCATGCGTACTGCTAGAGAGAAGCAAAGGATGCGGCTGCCAGAGCCGCTGCTCTTAGACGCGCCGTGCGACCAGGAAGAGGTGAGTTGGCTGCGGCTATCCGGGAGGGTTTCACACAGTGGGGCACCACGGATCGGGGTGCCCGTGGGGAAAGGACCAAAATCCAGGATAGTCAAAATCCTGGGTTTTGGTCCACTTTAAAGGAAAAACAAACAAAAAATAGATACACACCCTTTCTCCCCCGCAGCTGCTTCCTCCTTGTACAGTGTGAATGACATTGAGTCCGACTACATGAAAGCGTCCCTGAATTCTATGGGTGCCCAGTGCTCGCTGCAGAATAGTCGTGGTCCCGTCCAACTTCATTCAGTGCAATGAAAGGGATAAGCCAGGCACTGTCTGGATTAAGTGTGGTGGAGCCAGCTGGGCAAAAAGTCTATTTGGAGGCCCCCATAGGCAATGGTAGACCAATCACTGCCCCTGTTAACAAGTGGTGGTGGGCCCTAGTTCCCTTCCTTTATTAATCCAGCCCTGCCTTGGAATGCCCCCTCTGTGGGCAGCACTGGGAGCCTGCATGGACACAAGGGGACTTGAATCAAGTACATTTCTGAGCACCAGGCCAGGAGGATGCTGCTGTGCGGGAGAAATGGCGAGTAGACTTTTTTGATTTTTCAATTTATTTTAAATGGTTTTACACAGTCTGTTTAAAGCCCAAAGCCAACCAAAATGACCACTTTGAATCATCCACAAAAATCTGAGCTGGAAGTAAATGAAAGCAACATTTCTCTAAGCAATGGAGCAGAGGCATGTCTAAAAATCTTCCAAGAAGTGTCTTGCCAGGCCCCACATGCTTAATAGACTGACAATAGGCCACCGCCTCAAGCTGCAGAGGGACTCCCACGTGCCCCGGGTATGTCCCAGGTTAGCAGTACTGATATGAGCACTCAGTAAGACAATTCTGTGCGCGTCCCTTCCCCCAATCAGCTAGGGAGCCTGCTCCCCTGTGACTGAAGCCAGGATTGCACCCTGGAGCTGGCTGAGGGAGTATGAGCGTACAGAGAGATGGCAGAAGGAAGAGCTGGGGCAAGTCGAGCATAGCTTTTTGCCACAGATGGCCTTTCAATCAGATGGAAACTGCAGTGGACCTAACCTCTAGGTCTGGCTTAAACCGGACCTTCACTATGATTTATTGAAAAGCCCCAACCCTTAAAAAACGGTTCCCCAGCATCTAAAGTTAATATATTTTAAGTTTTTAGTCACTTACTTATTAATCTTTCCCCCACTGGGCTGCAATTCTGTTCAGAACTTTAAGATACGGACGCCACCATCTTGACTCAGAAGCATCACATTTACTGAGGAGAGGAGAGAGGGATAAAGTACAGGGGGTGGGTTATAGCTGTGCTTTGTTCAGACAGAGCAGAGCTGGGGTCAGGAAAAGGTCAGCAATCCCTGAATGCAGAGCAGCACAGTCAGAGGGCACTTCCTGTTTGCAGGCTGCCTGATATTCCATGACCCGCCATCTTGGATGTTTAAAGGCTCATAACATGCAGTAGATGCAGGTAAGATGATTTTGAATGTGAGCAATCTGTATGTACAGGGGGTGGGAAACATATAAGATAGGCTCTTATTCAGACTGAAGGACCGCTTTAATTCTGATTTTGGTTTCCCCGCACCCCTACTCTCTACGGGACCTGTGTCTCTCCTGATCGGTGCTCGGCAGAGTGGGTCTGCTCTGCAGCAGCCACTCTCTTTCTGCCCCACTCACTTCAATGGGCTACTGAATGGGCATGCTGCTGCTGCAGAGCAGATCTTCTGACGGGACCCTAAAGTAGGCAAGCATGAGGGCCTGGGTGGGGGGTGTAGGCAACTCCTAACTCTACAGGACAACCCCAATCAGGATGCCTTTCAGGAGTTAGGGAAAGCGGGCCAAAGGAAACTTTTTTATTTTTGAAACGCTTTAAATTGGACCAAAACACAAGATTTTTCTATCCCGGGTTTTGTGCCTTGCCCCCCGATTCGGGATGCCCTGCTGTGTAAAACCCACCAGGTCGCTCAGTAAACTCACTTTTCCCCAGTCCTACAGTGCATGCGTGGGTTCTTGTCCAATCAGCGTGCTTGGCTGCGCTAAGGGCCGAGTCTAGCTGAGAAAAGACGACCAATCACAAATGCCTTGTGCGGGTGTGCGCCCTGATAAAGGTACAGCAGATGGCGTCTGTAGCTCGCGCATCCACCATTGGATCGGGGAGAACGTGAGTTTTACAGGGAACTCGGGGGTTTCACACATGGTGACATCCCACAGCTGGATGCCCCTGGGGAAGGGAATCAGGTGGCCTTGGAGTCTGGGCTGGCCAATTCCATATCTCTGGGTGCTCAGCTGTATGAAACATCAATATCACCGGTATACTTACCTCACCAGCATTCCCACATTGCTTGGGATTGCTGGCGAGATGAGCACAGTGGTGACCCGAGAGGGTTTCACACAATGGGGATTCCCAAATTGGAAGTCCCCGGGGGACAGGGGCTGAAATCCATGTTCAATATCTTGGGTTTTGGTCCACTGTAAGAAATCCGACTGTGTATAAAATGAATAGATTGAATACCTTCCAAAGAGGGACAATTGTTAATTTAAGCCACACCCCCTCACTGATTGATGGATAGGAGATAGCATGTAACAGTTACAACAATATAACCACTTTGAATAGGCAAATGAATCATTTATTGATGCAGATCTGTATGTTACATCTCAAAGAAGGACAGAGAAAAACAACGAGGGACAGTCCCTCCAAATCAGGGACAGTTGGGAGGTATGAATCTGACTGGTCAGTTAGGACTCTTCTACTACAGGGTTCAGGGGATAGGAGACATCACAAGCAGATTGTAAGGTGTGCTGCCAGCATAACTTTCCAAAGATGGTTATTTTCCAGATGAACCTAGTTTGGAGCCCTAAAAGCATTAAAGCGGACCAAAACCCTGCTGGATCAGCCAGGGAATCTATAAATCCAAATCAGCATCCAAAATCAGCTACACTTACCTGAAATCCGGTCCAACGGCGCATGCGCGGGCTGCAGCTGCATCCCCGCTATCCTTCTAGTAGGGTGCTAATGGCCGGCACGGGTGCGTTTCCTGTTAGAGGGAAGCACGAGATGCGGCCGCCAGCGCACATGCGCCGTAGGACCGCAGTGAGGTGAGTTTTATCGGGAGATCTGGGGGGTTTCACATAGCGGGGCACCCGGGGAGTGGACCAAAACCCAGGATGGTCAAAATCCTGGGTTTTGGTCCATTTTAACTAGCATTCCATAAATTGTTCCCCCCATAAGGTGTACCTTTTAGCAATTTTACTTGCTCCTGCTTTACTTTGATCCCCGCTAAAGCTGCTTGTTTTAGCTGTAAATCCCCGCCTCCTCCATTCATTGCCACTGTAGTGTGTGGCAATGATGTTATTGCCACACCTATGTAATGACTGATAGTCAGCAAGCTTGCAGAGAGGGGCAGCACACAAAAGATTAGTGTTCCAGGGCAATTATGTAGGTGAAAATATCCATTTCTAGGCCAGCACCCTAAGAAGAGAATATTTGGCAAGGGCTTTGGCCAAATTTATTTTACAAGCTTGGTGGCTTTTGTTCCGCTTTTATGGGCTGAATTGGAGCACTATATAGGAGTCCCATGTGGGGGTATTGTAGAAAAAGCAAAACAGAGAATACAAACCGAGTTCCCCTCGTTTACGTGAATGTCCAGGATATCATCGATCAAATCATCCACATCATCATCACTGGAGGGCACAGCGCACTTAGGAGGCCTGAAAATAATCACAGTCACATGAGATTTTATTCCATAGATGACCAGCACATCTATTCTGATTACAATGATCACTCAAAGGTAAGAAAAATCCTCCCCACTTCCTCGCCCGACCCATAAGCTTCTGTGCACAGCTTTATAAATACACTGACCGTCCACATAGATATTTCTATATCAGGGTGGGATGAGTTTTTCAGTTCCAGAAAGATCCAACAGCAAGGACTGTGGCAGTTATTTCCATAGCAATGGATTCTTTGATTCCACAGAACATTTGTGATCACTGAAAAGACACAGTCCAAGCTTTCTGTAACCCCCCAGACACCGCATGTGCTAAGCTTGAATTGGGGCATTACAATGATAAACCAAATCACCGCAATCCTACCTGGATGCTATTGGGGCTCTGCATGGCAGCCATGAACTTGTCACAGTGCTGCATGGTGTTGGGTGGCTGACCCGTCACACAAGGTCCCAGCTTCCGCTTTGGTGCAGATTTCCACCCTCCAGTGAGTTGTTTTTTTATGTTATTTCCCAATTTGGGTTTGACACGGGGTAAGGGAGGGGTTGGTGGAGCCTTACCGAATGCTTGGACTACCTCTTTAATGAAGAGCTGGAATAACATTTCTTCTGGTGTGTGAATACGTTTACTAATTTGAAGTACTCCCTGTCACCTCTTAAATGGAAGGAAGCCTTCATGCTTCTGCTAAAGAGGTTCCTTGCACAGCTCCTAGGGGGGTTTCCCTTGCTGCTCTTAGGGAAATCCATTACAATGCTCCAAAGATGGGTCCCTTACAATGCATCTAAGGTGGTCCATCAAAAGTGGCATTGTCCAGACCCTATTTACAGCAAGACAGTAACTGCAGTAATGCCTGTACTGCCCTGCCCGTATGGAAGTTTCTAAAGCCGTTCCTAGGAGCACTCCTCAAGCTGGCGCACGGCTAGAAAGATCCATCATGGGCATGGCTAAAGAGACCCCTCATGGGCACAGCTAGAGAGACCCCCTCATTGGGCACGGCTAAAGACACCCCCTCATTGGGCACGGCTAGAGAGATCCCTCATGGGCACGGCTAGAGAGACCCCTCATTGGGCATGGCTAGAGAGACCCCTCATTGGGCACGGCTAGAGAGACCCCTCATTGGGCACGCCTAGAGAGACCCCTCATTGGGCACGCCTAGAGAGACCCCTCATTGGGCAAGCCTAGAGAGACCCCTCATTGGGCAAGCCTAGAGAGACCCCTCATTGGGCACGCCTAGAGAGACCCCTCATTGGGCACGCCTAGAGAGACCCCTCATTGGGCACGCCTAGAGAGACCCCTCATTGGGCACGGCTAGAGAGACCCCTCATTGGGCACGGCTAGAGAGACCCCTCATTGGGCACGGCTAGAGAGACCCCTCATTGGGCACGGCTAGAGAGACCCCTCATTGGGCACGGCTAGAGAGACCCCTCATTGGGCACGGCTAGAGAGACCCCTCATTGGGCACGGCTAGAGAGACCCCTCATTGGGCACGGCTAGAGAGACCCCTCATTGGGCACGGCTAGAGAGACCCCTCATTGGGCACAGCTAGAGAGACCCCTCATTGGGCACAGCTAGAGAGATCCCTCATGGGCACGGCTAGAGAGATCCCTCCTGGGCACGGCTAGAGAGATCCCTCCTGGGCACGGCTAGAGAGATCCCTCCTGGGCACGGCTAGAGAGATCCCTCCTGGGCACGGCTAGAGACCCCCCCCATGGGCACAGCTAGACTCTCACAGGCACGGCTAGAGAGACTCCTTGGCACGGCTAGAGAGACCCTTCATGGGCACGGCTAGAGAGACCCTTCATGGGCACGGCTAGAGAGACCCTTCATGGGCACGGCTAGAGAGACCCTTCATGGGCACGGCTAGAGAGACCCTTCATGGGCACGGCTAGAGAGACCCTTCATGGGCACGGCTAGAGAGACCCTTCATGGGCACGGCTAGAGAGACCCTTCATGGGCACGGCTAGAGAGACCCCTCATGGGCACGGCTAGAGAGACCCCTCATGGGCACGGCTAGAGAGACCCCTCATGGGCACGCCTAGAGAGACCCCTCATGGGCACGCCTAGAGAGACCCCTCATGGGCACGCCTAGAGAGACCCCTCATGGGCACGCCTAGAGAGACCCCTCATTGGGCACGCCTAGAGAGACCCCTCATTGGGCACGCCTAGAGAGACCCCTCATTGGGCACGCCTAGAGAGACCCCTCATTGGGCACGCCTAGAGAGACCCCTCATTGGGCACGCCTAGAGAGACCCCTCATTGGGCACGCCTAGAGAGACCCCCTCATTGGGCACGCCTAGAGAGACCCCCTCATTGGGCACGCCTAGAGAGACCCCCTCATTGGGCACGCCTAGAGAGACCCCCTCATTGGGCACGGCTAGAGAGACCCCTCATTGGGCACGGCTAGAGAGACCCCTCATTGGGCACGGCTAGAGAGACCCCTCATTGGGCACGGCTAGAGAGACCCCTCATTGGGCACGGCTAGAGAGACCCCTCATTGGGCACGGCTAGAGAGACCCCTCATTGGGCACGGCTAGAGAGACCCCTCATTGGGCACGGCTAGAGAGACCCCTCATGGGCACGGCTAGAGAGACCCCTCATGGGCACGGCTAGAGAGACCCCTCATGCGCACAGCTAGAGAGACCCCTCATGGGCACGGCTAGAGAGACCCCTCATGGGCACGGCTAGAGAGACCCCTCATGGGCACGGCTAGAGAGACCCCTCATTGGGCACGCCTAGAGAGAC